>JAYRBW010062310.1:0-10010 GCA_036023295.1 Invenusta paracnida
GTTTCTCTTCTTGACCATTAAGGCAAAATTTATTTTATTTTAAATTAATCACTATTAAAAAATACATGTAACAAAGTGACTCAAGTTTTTCTTTAGTTTATTTTTTAATATTATTTCACAATCATTTGATTAAAAAATTGAATATTGAAATGTTTATAAATTTAAGTTTAAATGGGAAGTTGATGGAATTTGTATATATTATTATGATATTAATATTTATTTTTTACATAAATTTGTCTGTTCATAAAAGATATTTGCCTAGGTATAATTAACTGTATTAAATTTATAAATATTCTGGATTTAAAAGAATGTTTACAATTGCGGTACATAAAAAATAAGTAGATTCACTTCTTTCTATATTGATTTAAGCTATATATAACCATGTATATAGCTGCCATATTTGTAGCACTGTTTGCATTGTTGATACTTTCAGCTAGTTATACCTAATGTATATTCTTTGTGGTATAATTAATAATTTTATACAACTCACTATAAAATGTATGTTTAAATAACTCATGTGTATAATAAACACTATTCTACTCTAGTTTTCATTCATCAATGTTATATTTCTGCGTATAATATTTATATGTATTATTTCAATAAAATAATGTCATTAAATATAGATCATTTCATTTCTTTAGATCATTTACTGTATTGTGCATGTTTTATATATGTTTCTATTTATCCAACGACTGGTACTGTAGTAATATAATATCTAAGTATTTTTCTCATAGTTGTAAACTTATAATTTGAGAACTATCTTATAAATATGTCCGTATATATTCAATAAATGTAAGGAAATTTGCAAACGTTTATAAGTATACATATGTGATGTTTAATTGTAATTTTTATCGCGTTAATATTAATTTTAAATTTTAAAATATTAAAAAATATATAATCATATATACTAATAAAATAAGTATAATACAACTATAAATTTCAGTAGTAAGAAAATGTAAGGTCTTAAAAAGGTTAGGCGACTTCCTGGCGACCGTTTTAGGCGCGACATTTCTGCTCTCCGGGCAAAAACAGGGCTCTCTCGGCGGCGACTTACAGGCGACTTCCGAGGGATGTTGCGGCGACTTTCTGTGTTACTTGGGATTGTGTATTATTCTTTAACATTTTACTGCGTGTTGAAACTTTAACCTTGTTATATTTTGAATTTCATAAATTTGTTTACAAATTAATTCAAGATTATGATATTGACTATTGTGTTGCTTTTTAACTGTTTTAGTTATGCCCTTAATGCTGTAATAATATTTATGTTATATTAATATTTGAAATTGTATTAATATACATGTACAATTATTTTGCACTGAGATAAATTTTAATGTTTACTGGTGTCAGAGAAAAATAATACATAAAACAGTGTTTATTTCTGATGTTTTGTTGTAAATAAATTATAATTTTTGAAAATGCGTTTTTGCAACATTTTTCTAAGCAGTTTTAAAAATATCGAATTTTCGTAATAAGATCTTCCCCAAAATAAATAATCTGTATCCTCCGCTGCAGTCATATTGAAAGGTTGTATTTCTTAATCTTAACAATCAGCAGCAGGATAAAGAACTTGGAGTATTTTTTTGGAGGCCAGAGAAATTAAAAATTAAGTTTGATAGAACTAACCCGAGAGATTTCTTTAAGATCCCATCAAGATTAAGTCAGGTAAGTGAATGGTCACAAGCGAATACGAACTTAAACAGCAATTTTACACATTGATCTCATAGAAGAATATGGTTAGCTTTCTATTTAGAAGAGGTGAAGTTAGATTCATTCAAAGCTATTGAAGAAGCCACCATACAGATTTTTCAACCACTAGAAAAGAAGATACTTGCCTTGAAAGAATTTCATAATGTTAAATTGAAGATGGATGAAACACCAAACAGAATTTGCTCGGAAAAGATGAAGCGGATTCCAGAAATCTAAAAAAAGTCGTGTCAAATGATGATTAAAAACTTAACTTATTGAAGCCTCCCGTAATTCATAGAAAGAAAACTTTTACCAAAACCCACTATGACCTTGAGGCAGCATCAACAAAATGGATGTTTTGAGAATGACTGATGCTGTAATCGTCTATAGGGTACCACAGTCTCAACAGAATAATTATCTGTACACATATAGCGTAGTGATATATATATATAGAAACAAAAATGGCAATAGAAATATAACTCAGTGGCACACTTCAAATTCTTCAATTTACAATTCCAGACCCAGGTCAAATACTAATGCAACTCACTTTTATCCCAAAAGAGTCGATTTCAAAATACAAGTCAGACACCTACTTGTTTTATTTGTCAAAAGGTAAACTGTAAAATTTTGCCCACATGCTCAGAGCTCACCCAGAAATTATCAAAGTCAGAACAATGCTCGAGAGAAATTATGAAGAGAATACAATCAGCAGAACAAAAGTAGTATATTGTATATATTATATATACTGCTGTATTTCAATAATTTTAAATGAAACATCTATTGAAGAGGTAGTGGAACATATGAAGTCTACAAAGTCCTCTCGAGTAAAATTTGTAGCTTTCAAAGACACAATTAAAAGGCAAAGGCCCAATAGCAGTATTTTGTCTATAAAGTCAAACTGTTCCTCCAGATATTCTATCCCTAGTCATAGGTGTTATACTGCAGCTGCTGTTGTTGTTGTTGTCGGAGTGGCGCGTCACACAAGCTTAAGCTTACGGAGGTATGTTTCCACCCCCTTTGGGTCATCGGCAAGAACGGAGAGAGGTCGTGTGGGAGTGCCAAAGCAATCAATTCTGGCTTGGTATCTTGCTGGACAAGGCTGCAGTCAGTGAAGGAGATCCTCAATGTCCATCATGCAGTGTGGGTAGGTAGGATCTTCATTTGTAATTATGTTTCTATAACCAGCTGGGATATAGGAGTGTGCACTTCGGAGCTGGGCTAAGATCATATCGGTTCTTCTGTTGGACGCTGTCTTCGCTTTTCTGTTAGGATAGGTTTCTAATAGTCGAGTATGCTTGATCGTGGGGTCTCTGATGCTGCCTTGATCATGACTTTAGCCGTTTTGTAAGTAGTGGTGTTGTCAGCAAGTTCTTCTTCTGACACTGCTAGCTTAGCTTCAAGGTCGACCATTTCATTCCCACTTCCCAGGTAAGCCAAAGTGACCTGGACCCACTGAAGAGTGATGACGCAGTTGGTATTGTCAAGAGCTTCCCGGAGGTCTTGGATGTCTTTTGGTTCACCTGATTTTGGGTTCTTGAGAGCTTGATGGTTAGATTTACTGTCAGTGCAAATGAGGATGTGGGAAATGATTTCAGTTTGGTTGGAGATCCAATTGCATACCATAATGAGACCACGTATGATAACATACCTGTTGTTTTGGTCTCAAAAGAACTGGTGTTGGGTCTACCTTTCTTGTGACTAGAGAAGATCTTGATTAGATTTTCAGGAGGGCCTGTCGTGACGACCATAGCACTACCTCCATTGCTGGTGCCACTAATAGCTGAACCATCAGTGTAGATTGTATAGGATTGGATGTTGTGTTCTTTAACTGTGTTTATTTTATGTGTGTTAATTTAGCCATTATTGATCAGATGGTCTTGGATTTTCCATTTACTAAGATTGCTGTGCCATCAATCTCAGTAAACAAGCTGGTACAGACAGAGGATCAAGACAACAGCTCCTCCTCTTGCTGAAGAACTCACCGAGATTGATGGCTTTTTCTCTTCAGTTGCTTCTGATTTTTAACCGGTGTTTGATGTCTCTCTCTGCAATGGTTCTTCTTGGGTTGTTTGTGGGGAGCCTGAGAGATTTTTCCCAAGCTTGGAGGAATTTTCTTTTGCTGACTGTTTCATAGGGTTCAAATCCTCAGCTTCCTCAGTTTCATCAGCTTCAAATCTTAGGGCCTCTCTGGGTGTTGTGCGTAGTTGACCGGTAATAGCTCTGAGAGAACGATTCTGGGTAGCCTCTAATCGCTTCATAGCTGTAGAGGCAAACCAAGGTTCCCATGCTGCGCTACAGTAGTCGATATTGCTTCTGACGCAACCTGTGTACAGGCGTTTCAGGAGGATTTTTGACCAGCCCCAACTCTTGTTCGCAACTGCTGTGATGATTCTGATTTTCTTGTTGGCCTTTGTTATTGTTTTCTCAAGATGATCTTTGAAGCTTAGGGTTCTATCCGGTTGTGGAGTTTCCGTTGTTCTCTCCACTCGACGATGCCTGTGACTCCTTCTTGGATCATGTTAGCTGCCACTTCTTTACATATATGTTAGAACCAGATGGCGAGATCATCAGCATATATGCTGACCATGAGGCCTCATGGAATACGGCTTCTGCTTGGGTCTAAATAGAAGAGGAAGAGAAGGGGGGATAGCCCGGCTCCTTGTGGGACACCTTGTCTGATATTTACGACTTTGCCGTTGTATCCGTTGAGTTTGACATGTCCTGTTCTACCTCGAAGGAAACCTGCACACCATCTTGCGAATCTGAGAGGTACTCCTTTTTCTAGGAATGCAAGGACGAGTCTACTTTTCCAGACAGTGTCATAGGCTTTGCTATAATCAACTAGCTCTAAGACGGTTCTTTTGGCTGGGACTTCTTGAAATCCGTCGCTGATGGACTGCGATATTCGGAGTGTCTGGTCTTCAGTTGATCGTAATCTACGGAATCCTACTTGATCTTCACTAATCCAGCTGTTTTCTTCTGCCATGTAGGACAATCTATTGGCTACCATTCTTCCATTGTTTTTACAATATGCACGAAGTCAGGCTAATTGGGCGGTAGGATTCAATCTTGCTAGCTGGTTTGCCTGCCTTGAGAAGAGGGATGATCTCAGCAGTGCGCCAAATTTTAGGGGATTCCCCTTTTTCACAGGAAAGGTTGATGAAATCCAAAAGCTCATTTCTGGCAAGATTGCCTAAGGATTTGATTAGCATAGGATAGATTTCATCCGGTCCTGCTGCTGACTTGGTTTTCATTTTTTGGTGGCTGTGTTGAGCTCCGACATGTAGAAAGGTTTGCAACATTCTGGATCAGCAGTTTTTGAGTTGAGGATCTTTTTGACTTGAGATTCAAGTTGTCTATCTGTCTTGGTGAGATTGATTTTACTAACAGAGGCATAGTGTTTCATAAAGATGTTGGCCTTTTGGAGTCTGATGAGATTTCTTTGTTGTTGTGAATCATGATTTAATTTTTTGTGAAACCGCTCTGGATGCCTCCTAAGGATCTGATGATTTTCCAGGTCTTGGTAGTATCACCTTTCCAGTCTGTATCTTCTAAAAATTCTTTCCATTTATCCTCTTTTGCTTCTTTGATCATACTTTGAACGTTTCTGCATTCTGTCATCCATTCTTCTCTGTTGGCTGCTATACTGAGGTTCTTAACCTGCTTCTTTTCTTGATTGCTGTCTTGATCTCTGGTTTCATCCAGTGTTTGCCTCCGTTCTTGATCTTAACTCTGCCGATACATTTTTCTGCTGTTTCAACCATGATTTTTTTTTTCAGGTTCTTGACTTTCTTGTTGAGGTCTGTTTGATTTTGGATGTTGGTAATTCTGTCTTCTACTTCAGTGGTAAAACTTGCATAATTAGCGTCTTTTACTTTTCACTTGAGGGCACATTGTTCATTGGCCTTGATGGTATCAATTCTAAAATCTATGAGCATGAGAATGAGAAGGAGGTCTGATCCCATGCAGTCAATAGTTTTCCAGATTGTTCTGTTACTCCAGCAGTTATTTGTCAAGGATACGTCAGGTACGCTGACTCCACCAGTACATCTGTTTGTGTGGGTAGAGCTACCGTCATTGGCGATGTTTAAGTCGTTTTTCATCATCCATTCACATATTTTGTCACCTCTTTCATTCGCAGGTTGCCATTCATCCCATAACTTATCATGACCGTTCATGTCTCCCATGAATATGGTACATTTTCAGCTTTGAGGTTGATATTAAAGCCATCTTCATTGCACAGCAGCTGTCCTGCGACAAGCGAAACAAATCAGTTATACTATAAAGATTCATGGACACGGAACAAGAACTCTATTTCACATCCTACTCTCCCGAATGAATCGACAGAGCCTGAAAAAGAGGTTACTGAAGGTGGGTATCCTTGCTCAGATGGGAAAGTGGAAACTGGAACGTTTGGTAGTTGCCTCTAGCCCTTGCTTGCAAGATACTGATCCAGACAATCCATTCGCAGACCATACAGACAATGCAAATGTTCTTGATATTCACGTCTACTTATCGATTTAATGTAAGTATGTAGGTACATACATGTGATTAATTTAAGCGGTCGATGAGAGGACCACCATAAGTAGTCTTCGCCACCATATCTGTCACGTTGAAACCAGTCACGATTGAGGCAACTAGCACTGAAAACAAGAATAATAAAATATATCAAATATATATTCACGAATTGTATATGTAAAAATAGCCTATGTTTCAAAACAAAACTGATTAAATATAAATCCTTTCAATTCCCATAAGAAAAATATAAAACTCACTTTTTGAGGAATTGATGTTATCTTTCTCCGGTTTTTAATTCTTTGAATATTTGAATTTTCTAATATTGTAGTTGAAAATTCCTTTAATAAATCTGTTCAGACAATAATCTGTGAGTAATATGCTCATTTCAAATAGTGGAAACCAATAAGATGTACTGAAACTTAAAATCTGAATTATACATTAATATTTTCATGCACTTATAAGTGTATTACATTTAATTGATAAAATACATGATTGTAAATAAATCAAATTTTCCTTATACGACGAATACGATAAATAAAGGAAATTTGAATATATGTACAAGTAAAAAACTACGACGAACGAACTTGACAATACGAAAATAATTCGATTTCGAGCGATTAAAGCACTAACAAAGACTATTCGATAACTAATCGGGTATACGAATTTGCTAATACGACGAATGAAACAAATGAATACGATTATTATTCGATTTCGAGCGATTAAAGCACTAACAAAGACTATTCGATAACTAATCGGGTGTATGATTGTGCTAATACGACGAATGAAACAAACGAATACGAATATTATTCAAAAATACGAGAGCTGGACAATACTTTATTGTACTAAGGAAAGTTGAAAGGTTACTGTACAAAGGCACATGTTATTATGACTAATTATTGTAGGTAAAAATATTATAAATAAGTAGACATATACTCAACTCTCCTTTGTGTTGTATTGTAAATTATTCGGCATTTCAACACTAATATAATAAAGTTATATAATATAATGTATATACATAATGTATAATATAGTTCATATAAAAAAAAGGTATATTTCAATAGAAAAAAAAATGTTCATTCATTACCACTTCAACAAGGATTATATATCAAATTACCATACTTAATATATTAATTAATTTAGAATTCAGAATATTCTACACATTCAAAATTTGAATAATGCATTTCAAATCATTATAAGCATTATTATAAAATGTCTTTAATATTAAATAACAATCATTAAATAATATTTATATAAGTATTGTATTATTAGATCTTCTAATATTAGTATAATAATATTAGATCCGATCATTCCAAAAGCAATTCCTATTTTATAAAAATGAATATCTGTGACTCATAAATTGTACTATATAGTTTTATCTACAAAGGATTCATTTCATTAAACAATGCATAAAAACGTTAAGTTGAACAGTCATAGAAATGTTGCAGTTTTGCATTATAACATTTAGTTTATTCCTATTCTTAAATTTTAACATTAGAAAACGTAGAAAATAGACTTATGAATATTTTATATATAAAAATCACTTTTGGTAAGAATATTCAAGCGTAAAGAATACTAAGATTTTAATATAAAAAAATGGAAATATCTGTTTCCTAGATTTATTTGCGAAAACTTCAGATATAATTAATAATTATTTTATGTCTTCTTATTGCATTCTTTAGTACCAAGTAAAATTACTAGTAAAACTTATAGTTGTGATAAAGTTTAATTATATGGTACTAAATTGGCATTAAAAATACATGATTATGAGACTGACTTTTTCGCTTTACTCCGGCTGTTAATGGCGTTGATTCCTTGACAGTTCCATTGATTGTTGTGTTTCCAATCAGCCGCGCTTTTCTTTGTTTGAGGTTTCTTCCATCAATAGCTCATGAAAAGTAAGGGAAAATGTTTAATCGATTTATGACACATAAAGGATTTCCGAATACTAAAGATTGCCGGCCAACGATCTAACATATACACACCTAGAAAGAAAAACCATTCGCCAGCTCTTTCGGTTAAACTGCATAAATGTATAAATCAATATGAAACATAGGCATAAGTCTAAACTGTAAAATTCATGAAAATATGATAACAAAAATTATGAAAATATCGTGACAATGGTATAAATGATATTATTTTACAATGTTTTAAAAATTGTCTTACTTAAAACAATCACTTTTGTCAGCATGTGGGTTTCATTACTTTTGTAAAAATGTTCCATTCCCAAGAATTTTTCCTAATTTTTGTTATCATATTTTTTATGAATTTTACAGTTTAGACTTATACCTATATGTTTCATATTGATCTATACGTTTATGCATTTTAAACAGAAAGTTAAACAATTATATCTAGGCGCCATGTTTATATCAATTTCTTTGATGGCTGTACTATGTATTATCATTTTAATTTTAACGTTTTGTTAAAAAAAAATGTTCCGGAAGTTATGACATATTTACCGGAAGTTATGACATATTTACCGGAAGTTATGACATATTTACCGGAAGTTATGACATATTTACCGGAAGTCATGACATATTTACCGGAAGTTATGACATATTTACCGGACGTCATGACATATTTACCGGTACCCTAGTTAGCTTCGGTGCAGGTAACCTGCAGAAAAAGAAGTTCTATGATTGAATGATTATGCACAATGCCCTTAGCAAATAAGATTTAACAAGGATAATAGCTCCGCAAAATAATAATACACCCCAAATTCTAGAGGGCGGCATAATCAATTATCGGGGATATGTACTGTCTTGAGGATAACCTTTATTTATATACAAGATATATACAATGGATGTACTATGTATGTACAATGATAACCGTACTCCCCTGTCCAACTAGTCAGTAACATTTTTTTAACATTTAGTTAACTAATTCAACTAACTGAATTAATTAATTGAATTTCTAATTAATAAAAAAGTAATACGAGTATTTTAAAAAAGGCACTAAATTTGTTAAAATAACAATTAATTTAATATAGATTTTATTCCAACAGAAAACAATAGCTATTTACTTATGAAGACAAACAGAACATAAAGATACTTAATAATATAATAATTGTATATTTTTCTATAGGTATTTAAAGAAACTTTTAATATTAGAAAAAGTAAAACATACAGAATCATATGAATTTATCTCTATAAGAATAAGAACGTTGGAAGCAAACCATTAACAAATGTTTGCAGTAATTATTGACACGGGAGTGTTGGAATCAAAGTCGGTTACCTGATTAAAAATATCATCATTATATACAAATGTAGTAAAATAAGAAATGTCTTTTAACGAAATCTGGGGAATTGTATATGATAAATTTCTGTAGTTATTAAATAAAACGCATGTAATTAATTGATATTTTACTGTTTAAAGAATGAATGTGTAATGATGATACCATACTTCACAAAATATTAACCGAGTATCTAAAAATGAACATATAAAACATGTTTTATCGTATACTAATATTTTTAGTTGAAGTAACACGAGACATAAATACTGAATAATTGTAGGAAGATAGTAGATATTTCTTTCAGATAAATTATATATATAAATAAAAAGTTTTTATACAAATAAAATTCCGTCAATTCTATTCTAGCAGCTAAACCGGCAATAAACGAATATGAGGTAGAGAAATTAAACTATACTCTACAACATTAAAATCATAAAACATTACATAATAAGACTGAAGTTTAAAAAGTCTCGGATACAGCACAAGGCAAAATAACTTTATGTGCTGTATCCGAGACTTTTTAAACTTCAGTCTTATAATTTTCAGGATATGTGAAACCATCTACTCTCATAGATAC
>JAYRBW010062311.1:0-10010 GCA_036023295.1 Invenusta paracnida
TTAATATTTCTGGTGCACTCTGGTTATGTTGAATTAATATTTCTGGTGCACTCTGGTGTGTGCCGAATTAATATTTCTGGTGCACTCTGGTTATGTTGAATTAATATTTCTGGTGCACTCTGGTTATGTTGAATTAATATTTCTGGTGCACTCTGGTGTGTGCCGAATTAATATTTCGGGTGCACTCTGGTTATGTTGAATTAATATTTCTGGTGCACTCTGGTTATGTTGAATTAATATTTCTAGTGCACTCTGGTGTGTGCCGAATTAATATTTCTGGTGCACTCTGGTTATGTTGAATTAATATTTCTGGTGCGCTCAAGTGTGTGCTAAATTAAAATATTTTTAAATAACATCGAAAAGAAATTGTGTCTATAAAAATGGTACAATCGAATGAGACTTGCGAATTATAACATCTCAGGATTTTTTTTGATTATTTGTTTACTATTTAATTTTTTAATTGATTTACAGGTACTTCCATTATAGGATACAACCTGATTTTTAAATTATTTTTTGTCTTTTAGATGTAGAAAATCGTTTTTAGCATTATCGAATTTGTTTTTCTTTAATTTTTAATTCATACATATTATTTAATTATTCAAGATTCAGAATTCATTTAATCAACACTTAAAAAATAACAACGATATGAGTAACATGGCCATTTCTTTGATTATTTCTTCATTTTCATTTTCAGTTGAACGAGAACGAACTCGTGGTAAGTGAAATCATTTTTTATATATTTTGAAGATTTTTGAAGAAATTTGTGTACAAAAGTATAAATATTATGTAGTATCACATATTTTGGGTTTTACAGGGATTTTATTATTTTTTACATAATTTTACAGAACTATCGTAAAAAGAATCTTTCGATAAATTGATGTTCTGCTTGTATTATTTACATGCTATCTATATTTTATTGTATTTATTATCTGACATATTTTCCTATCCATTATGTTTTAAAGAAAAATATGATGTATTGTTAAATAATTTTCAGAGCGAACGAAAAATTCGCAACGTGAGAAATGCATTTACTCATATCCATATAGGGACATTAATTTTAACAAAATGCAACCTTTTATTGAATATTGATGTAATTTTATGCAATAATCTTTAGCAATACTCATGTAACTTTCCAAATATAGTTATGTTGTCAGTTAGAGTAATTTTTACCCGATTAATACTACCAATTCAACCAATTAATTTTAACTTCAATGTTTCGTAAACTGTATTTGTTTATTGTTATTCTTAGAATCTCTTATTTAGATATAACTTGTTGCCACCTTCATTATTTTGTTAACTTATCATCTGCACAAAAACCTTTTTTGGAAGAAAAATATATTGAGATATTTTAGGTTTTTGAATACATTTATTGTTTCGTATTTGAATTTGTGTTTAGGGACTATACCGCCCGTTGAAAATACACTAATATTTTCCTTTGATTAACAATTGAAACACTAACTTTATGATATACCTACTTTAGTAGTTTCCATAGTAACGGTTTTGTTTTATTCATTGTGTGACGTTACCCTTGTAACTAACTTTAACAGTATAAAAGACAGTTGGCAGCTATATTAATATTTCATGTTTCCATATTTTTGAAGCCTTTGTTTTCGATTTTAAAACTCAAAGATGTATTTTCTTTACAGCATGTCCGCAAAGTTCCTTCGACATAAATATTTACAAAATAATGTAAATTAATTACCCCGCGAAATAATACAAATTTGTATGACATACCGTGTAATAATACAAACTTGTATGACATACCGTGTAATAATACAAACTTGTATGACATACCGTGTAATAATACAAACATTGCAAAGAAGAAACTATTTCATGTGTGCTGTGTAATATGTGCTTTTTCGTACAATATTAATTATTTGTGAAACTTTTAGGACCCTTTGAAATGTATCTTATACCTTCATGAATGCTTCGTATGTATATACAACACCAGTCAATAGCGAAGAACTTATAGTAACAACAACTGGACAGAACACTATCTAATTGACATCCCATCAGAATACATTAATTTGACCGGCCAATGAGGTGCTAGAAGGGAAATTATTTTTTAAATGATAACATTTTGTTTTAAATAAACAGTCAAAACTAGTTTTATGTAAAATTTATTTTAGAAAGATCATTTTCAGCACTTCGAGAAAGATCTTGTCTTTGTACACAGATTTTCGTAAACTGGTAAAACTGGAAAACATTTGTTTGGGCCGCAATTTGAAAAATGTACAGATTTATTTAAAAAAATCGAATATACCGCTGCGTATTTAGAGTCATAAAATTTCTATCTGTCTGCAAATTTGTTGTTTATAACTGCAACATTTCTTGAAATACAAAAGTCCGAATATACACTTTTTACATGGGCAAACACTTAGGTATACCTCCCTGCTAACTCCCTGATAGAGCCCTTGTTTATCAAGATCAACATTTCACTCTATCCAGTTGGTGTATTTAAGTTCTGTTGCCAAATAGAGCCCTATAATCACGGAAAACCAGCTACGATGTTAAATTTCATTTTTTAAATGGAATTTAATTAAATTTCACCGGGAATTTGTCGAAATTTAAATTTCAAACTAACTGAAGTTGTTGAAGCTTTGGTCAACTACTACCGAATTCGGCTTTGCTATCCATTTTTAAGCACAAACTTTTAGTCGCTAATTTATAAAGATCTTCTCCTGCGCATACATTCCCAGGGCGAAATCGAGTCGCAATTGCTTCAAGCCAATCCAATTCTCGAAGCCTTTGGAAACGCCAAAACTGTCAAGAATGACAACTCCTCCAGATTTGTAAGTTTTTCGAGCACACATTCTTTCTGCATTATAGTCCGAAACTATAAAATTTTGAAAATATTTTGATCTGTTTATTTTACCCCTTTTAATAACAAGGCTGCCTTTTGAAGCTCTTTTAAAATGGTGTTTTTCTACGTATTCCATGAGATATGTATCATTAACAAGGATCAACTTAAATTAGGTGACAAAGCGTCATTTACATATTTATTCTGTGTTGTTATATTGTTTATTGAACATAGACGATGCGGTAGTATAGGAAACTTGCTATTTAGCGATGTAGCAAATCTCCGCTTTCAATCAAACTTTAATGGAGTTATGGACTATTTCGATGAAAAAGTGTTTATTCTTTGTATTTTTATTTTGTCTCTCTTCTGGATTTATAAAATTGAAAACGCCCAAAAATGAAGCCAAAAATATGTTTAAAGACAACATTATTTATTTAATGAAATGTCTTTCGATAATATGAATATCAAAAGGCGCTAAGAATTATTTCTGACAGTATTACAAAATTAGTAAGTATTTTATTGTAGATAAGCTATTTTCCAATAATCGGTTCATCACTAATTGTTATCTCGATAATTTTGGGGTTTTATTTGCGCGTTCTGGTTATCAATTGATCGTTTTTTAAGAGAGCCAGATTTTCTGTTTACACTTTAACTCCTTAAATCTGATACTGCCTCTTCTGGATGTCTTCTTGAATTTCATAGTAAACAAAGTAAATAAAACAACCCTGTTTCTTCGGCTAATGAAGTTATTGAAACAAAATGAGAAGGTTCTTTTTTGTTAAACACTAACTTAATATTGACGAATTGGATCAATTTTAATTTTACTATTTTTGTTTTAAAGGATGTCGATAATATTGAATAAAACTAATACATGATTTTAGTTTTTTAATTTTTAAGTTTTCAAAAATTATTTTCTTTATTAATTTGTACATATTATCGTGCTAATCTAAACGGCGATTGTGGAGTACTTAGCCGTAAATTAATTTTTTTTGGAAAACAAACAAAACGTCAAATAAACGTCAAATAAATGTAATTAAATTTACATATTGTAATACTAGTAAAGGATAGTGAGATGCTTGATAATCGTGGTGTGGTTGTGATCGCCAGATTTTAATATTGTATAGGGGTTACTTGTTAATTAAATTTTTTTGTAATCTTCCGAAAAAAATTTTAATTTACGGCCAAGTACTCCACAATCCCCGTCAAACTCCAAGTGTAATCGATTAGTGTGTACTGATCGATTGATTTACTGTTAGTCCAGTTAATGAGGTTTTGACCAAAGACAAAAATTAATGGAATGCTGAAATTTTGTATTGAGTATCAGGGTTGAACAAAAGATCAAAAATGAAATATTTTACGAGAAATAATCTTTTTCATAATAAACAATAGTAGAGATATTTCCATTTTGTATCGATTTTATAAAAAGCCTCATGTTAACCAAATTAGGGGTATATCAATATTTTTTACATAATAAACTATCTTATATTATCTTATATTATTTTATTTTCCTAATTGTTGAATGTATTTCAAAATGAACAATAGACTCAAGCTATACGTATTTTTATCTATTATTTAGGTTTAAAACTATTTTCAAAACAAACCTGGAAACTTAACGATATAATTTAAGTTATGAGGAAATCTCTTGTTTTAAATTCACAACATTCGTAGAGAAGTGAAATGATTGTAGGTATGTTAATAATAAATATAGATAAATCTGCAATTTTGTTAAAAATGAAGTCTTTTATGAAACGCTAGCAAAAACTATGAACATGTAGAATTAATTAATCAATAGATTGAATTTATATTCACAAAATATTAAAATATATCCCACACAGTGTACTTTTTATAGTTTGTTTCATCTACTGATGCTTTTTGTGGACTATGTGACGTAATAGCAGGCCATTCAATCAACCATTGTGTCTTCTGTTCCAGGGAAAATTCATTCGAATTAATTTCGATTCATCCGGATTAATTGCTGGAGCCAACATCGAGACGTGTATCCTTTCTCGCTTTAGATTCAACGCTAGAAATTGTTTAGTCATAGAAATATAAGTAAACATGGACGCGACCAGTCGATCAACCGACTTCTAATTATCAATATTGATCTATGTAGTTATACCTGAATAACGGGTTTTTCTTTTTAAAATTTGACTTTATTATGTTATAAGTAAATTTAGGCCTTATTACATTGTTGAAATCTTTAACATACGATTATTATAATATAGTGAATTGTCTTTATTTCATTTATCAATTTGATTTATGTTTATTAATGTATTTTAACTGTTTTGTTTTCGTATATTTTTGAGTTTGAGTAGTAACTATTTTACAATATTGTTTATATTCCGAATTCAGTTATAGTTTTATATTCCTAAAACTATATACATGAATTTCTACATTTTGTAAACAGAAAGGCATCTGTTATACTTACATTCAAACGAATTGAATATTTGTGTCATTTTGGAAGCATGTGACAATTGCTGTCTAAATACTGACTTTTGATTGGATGATCGATCTTATTCCTTTAGTGAAGATGACGTGTGTGTATTTTATTATATTTATAGCTTTGCGTATTCAAACATTAATATTATAGCAATAACCTTGACTCGAACTAACAACGATCGATTGACCAATGACGACAGACCTGCTGGAGAAAGCGCGTGTGATTCGTCAGATTACCGAGGAGAGCAGCTTCCACGTCTTCTACCAGCTCCTGTTAGCGGCCCCGGCAGACATGCGTCGAGATCTCCTATTGGACGACATCCCCAGCTACACCTACCTCACCAATGGATCTGTCAATAGCACCTCGAACGATAGCATTGACTTGTTCAAAGAGACCTGTGAGGCAATGGACATCATCGGCTTCACTAACGTTGAACAGGAATGTGAGTTCGCGTTGCTGGTTGTTATTGGTTACCTACTGTGTGAAATGTGATTTACTTAATAGACACACTGTAAAGAGAACGTGAAAATATAAAAGTATCTTGTTTTTAATAGAAAATAAAGGAACACGGTACTTTACATACATCATCAATAGAATCTGCTTTTTAAAAAATATTCAAATCGCATAACGTGTTTCTTTAAGTAATTTTTAATAGAATACTTAAATTGGTCTGTCTGGAAAATTAATAGTCATAATGCGTAATTGTGTTTAATTTTTACAGTGCATATCTATTCCGATTCGTAACATAAATACATGTTTAATATGTGAGTAATTTTTAATTATTCCGATTTTAACAAAGTTGGACTAAAAATAGGCTACAACAAAATTAATTAGTGACATTGAATTATATATATAAACAAAACTGTAGCTGTCAGATTGCGAGTATTAGAGTGTAAAAGACTTAACTTAACTTGTATATTAGTAATGTTTTAGTTGCCATTTTATTGGCCGTCATTAATTTCTTTCATATATCTGAGCCAATCGTAGACTTTAGACACACTAACTGGTCAGAGCACGCGACTGTCAAAGTGTACTCTCAGTTTCACTAACTGGTCAGAGCACGCGACTGTCAAAGTGTACTCTCAGTTTTGGTAAACAAATGCTCTAGAAAGGAGGGAGGCAACGGCATCTTCAATATTAAACAGATTTGACCCTTTATATCTCAAAATCGTCCTGTTTTATCAATGTGAAATTGACAGTGAATGATATATATTGTTCAATCAATTCATCAAAATACTCGAACATTTATATGCTAGAAAGAGAATTATATCACATTTAAAAAAATGATTTCAATATAAACGTTTATTATAATTCTAAGTGGAAAATTTATCACTAGGAAAAAATGTCATTCCCTGGAGCCATCTCATTGGCCATCTTGTACTGCATTCTGATTGGATGGAGTTATACAGCGGATTACTGCACTTTACTTTAACACTTAATATATATATACCGTTTTCAGTCGAGTTGTCTTTGCTGCCAAACGATCTTTTTTACATCTGAAAACATCGACAAGGGATTTTCTTTTGCCCAAACATTGTATTGTACATAATATATAGCTTGACATGTTACCAAATTCTTATAACATTCCTCTTATAGCATTTGGTCGATAGTAAAGGTCTCATAAACGGTTATTCGAAAAGTCTTCGAAAAATAGCTTTCACTCTTAGAATTTCGAGAAAACGTTACGGTTAAAGGCTTGATAATGTCTCGGTAAGATATCTTTGGATCAGATAGTACTCGTATATTGATTTAAAACTTGTCATTGTACCATGTTATGTCGCGCTGTTAAGTGGATGTATTCGAAGTAATCGATACTCCTCATATTGAGTTTACTATAAAGACTTTGATAAGAATGTTATGAGCCGTGTTGTGCAGAATGACAATATATTTTATAGTTTAAATGGTTTAATGCTGAGCGTTGATATTTTGGAAATGGATAATTTATTTTCTTCTAGTTGTTAGTTCATTTCTGGTATAATTTCGTGCCATAAAACAGGTCATTTATTCCTTTCCTTTTTCTCTATTGTAGTTTTTTTCCTTAAATTTCAAGAATATTTTGTGCGATCTTTGAATGATTTCTTCTTATTTTTTTAAAATTTATGCGCAATAATCACTCGACAAGCAGTTAGAGGAACTGAGGATCTTGCATGTTCGTCTTTGTAATACGGCGTTGTCTAGGCTTACTGAAACGAAACTTAATTTAACAGGAGAGAATTTTGAGCTTTTGGGCAGGAAGGGAGGGGATATTGGCGAGACCAAATATTACAACACGCATATATATATTGTGTATAACTAACTTCTTCGTGAGCGCAACAATGTCGTTGGATTTTACCTTCTACGATTCAGCTGTTGTTTAATCCAGAAAAGCCACCCCAAAGACTTTACAGTCTGTAAGTCATAGTTGCTATGCTCTCTCCTAGTTTCTCTTATACGAGCTAATGATTAATTGTTAGGCGTTCAGCCCATCCATCACCCTCCACGATTTCTTGCTGGTTCCTGAACCGGGGATTGGATTGGAGTTAGGAGCATGCTTCGTTGCGCACGAATTGACGTAAAAAATCTCCAGGCTTTCGTTTACCTTGCCTCTCTCTTGAAATCACTTCACTCCACTTTTCTTTCTTACGGCTGATAGAGAGAGAGAGAGAGAGAGAGAGAAGTTGAACGGCAAGGAAAGGCAAAGGGAACCCGAGTGTAATGGTGTAGCTTTGGCTAGTTCCTACATCCCCATAGAACTTTCACCTACACACACACATACATATAATGTCCACTTCCTCGATCGATTAATTACTATTCTCTCCTTCAAACAAACTTGTTGTGGTGCCTATTTGTCGTAAAAATCACTTATCAAGCCTCATTGATACTTCAGATTACAAAACATAGCAACATAAAGGGGATAGACATCGCCAAACATTTCAATTTTCGTCGGTTATTAATGAATTCGTTAATAATGTTTCAGTTATTCTCTCTTTTTTGTTATTAATATTGTTTCACACACCGTCCAAGTTTTTTTGTAATTACATATATATTTATTTATAGGGTGGTTTGCAATTAAGTTCGTTTATTCAAACATATATAACAGAAATAGTTATACTATTATTATACTATTGAATGATCGTCTAGCAGTTATTTTTAAATAGAAAAACACTATATTTGTACATAAACTATAACTGTTAAATGTATTTCAATAAACGAACTTAATTACGAACCACCCTATACTAATGATAATTTTGGTGCAGAAATGATTCTAAAATGTCAGCCAATCTATTGTCACTGGAGGCCTAATTGTATATACATACGACATTTCCTGGATTTCCGATTAAATTTAATAAAAGTAATTAAGGGTTTAAAAATACTTTTGAATAATATAGTATGTATGTTGTTTTACCTTTTTTCGAGTGTTTTATGCATTTTAAAACAAAAAGTGACACTCATAAATTGTATTTTTAAGTTTCCAGGTATATTTCTATTTGATTTCGACCCATTTTAGCTAAAATTAAGGTTTAAAAATTATTTTTAATACAAAATAGAAACTTATCTATATTATTTTTGTGTAACCAGTTCATTGAGTTTGTTTCAATTTATTTATCCCCCAAATTATCTTGCTATTTAAAGTAAAAAAAAAACACGAAGTGTGGTTTAATTTCGCTCCCAAATGTAGTTCTGAAGTTGTCGCTGTCCCTTTATTGACACAAATCTGGGAGTTAGCCTGGCCTGAGATTGCAAGTTATATATAGTTGAAAATGTTTCCTTCCATTAATTGTGTGTACAAAGCTGCTTTTAAAATCTCCTCATTCAACAAAGAAATAAATGACTTTACTCATCATATCTCTATATATATATATAGAATATGTTGTAGTCGTCTTCTCATCTTCTATATCGTTAATGTAAACGATATGTCCCATATGTTCCCTGTAGAATTCACGAAACCTTTATACCTATAAATAGAAAGTCTGTGCATTTCAAACGGTTATATCTTGGTAGTTAAGCAAACTTTGATGACCTTGACACTTAAGAAACACCTAGAGGCCCTAACGCATGGAAGACGAAAGCGTTCAAAACGAAATTCACTCAATTAGCAACATGTGTGTGTGAATTAACGACATATATGTGAAATTAAGTAACATAAATGTATAAAATGACTGAATTTCGTTTTGAACCCTTTCGTCTGTCATGTTAACGGGTTATATGAAAGCAGTATGGCTGTTTTATCATATCTCCCTTAGTAACCGCATTTAAAGTCAAAATGGACAATTGGATTTATATAATAATTAATAATTATAAATGGCCTATACCTATTTGACCTTAAATTATCCGATCCTGTTGCTAAGGGAGATATAACAAATTTCAAGGTCGTCGGTTGCTTAGTTACCACGATGCGTATCCGTTTAAATTTAAACAATCTTTCTATCTTGGTAAAGGTTTCAATAATTTATTTGTCAATTAGCTTTTGGACATACTACTTTTGGAATTCAAATTGTCTTTTCCCCATTTGCTTGTTAAATTAAAGGAATAATCTCAACTAAAGTAGGTACACAGTTTTAAATATTTAAGGCAGAAATGTAAATATAACTTCTAAAAGTTTCGTCCCTTCCAAAATTTTTATTGCATTCATTAACGCATTCTTTGCAAGCATGTTAATTTACTGAACACGCCTACATCGTTTAAGAATCTGTCTCTTGGCCTATGTGATCCCCATCGTTTAAGAATCTGTCTCTTGGCCTATGTGATCCCCATCGTTTAAGAATCTGTCTCTTGGCCTATGTGATCCCC
>JAYRBW010062312.1:0-10010 GCA_036023295.1 Invenusta paracnida
AATTAGTTTAACTAATTTATTCAAACTTTTGAAAAAATAAGTAATATACTTATAAGCAAATAAATTTTTATTTGCCATTACCAAACAATATTTGGGATGCTAAATTACCAAAATTTGAAAAGAAATAATTTGGGACACTAAAATACAGGATCGCCATAAATTATAATAGTGATATTATTGATAGATTTTATGCTGCACCAATTTTATTAATATGTAAACATATATCTAATATTGGCACTAATTCCATTTAGCACTGTGCCTGGTCTGTAGAATATAGGATGATTAAGCCAAGGCTAATAAAATAAGGGATAATAATTGCTAATAAAAAAATGATAATAAAGCTAATCTAATTATACACATATCAGAGATATGTTTTTTTTCCATACATTTGCTTACATCAAGATTCACACAGATCCCTTTATATTAGCATTTAAATTTATTTTAAAAAGCAGTGAAATTATATTGACTTATTTATTAATTATTAAAACACATGGGTAAAAATTATTAAGTTTGCCTCAATAGTTTGTTGCTATTAAATGCAAGTTTGTAAATTATTTGCCTGTATGGACTATTTGTTAGCATGTTGTGTTTTAATAATTAATAAATAAGTCAATATAATTTCACTGCTTTTTAAAATAAATTTAAATGCTTCATTTTTTCAACATAATATTTAAATGCTTTCCTGCAGGAAAGCATTTAAATATTGTAGGGAAAAAATGAAGCACAATCTTACAGCTGTGAAATCTCTTATTTTTTTAATGTGAGGCTAAAAAATTGTTTAAGTCCTGGACCAAAATGTACATGGAAAAAAAACCTGTATCAGGGGTGCCACATGATTTTTTAAAAGTATACACAGACTTTACTGGAGGTGCACACAATTTTGTGTTGCCAGATAGGCATTAAAAAATATTTATTCATATAATTTTTTCCAAATATATACTCTTACTGTATTATAAATTTATGAATAAACAAGGTACATATAGTTATACATGGGTACATGATCAAATGTACATGGATAATTTTACTATGTGCAGTATAACAATGAGTTAGTAGTGCTTATTTACTATTATTAGTTAGCTATTATTAAGATAACTGCTATTAATTAGTTGAATGTTAAGTATTTATTTAATTATTTTATAATTGTGTCATTTTCTTTAGTCATACATTAGTTTTGAAAAGAGCACCATAATGATCTACTATATGCATCTGCATATAGTGCATATGTATTGCATATATTAGACTTGTAGAGTTCCACAAATTCACTCTTGGCTTCAGAAGTCTATTTTACTATATCAGTGTCTCCATTTTTATAACTCTTTCTAGTGTCACATATTTTAAGGTAAATTGAATTGCTTTTATGAAACATTTACATAAAAAAATACCAATAGAGCATATTCAATATTTCATATTTAAAAAATGAAACATGAAAAAATAAATATAATAGAAAACATGACATATTTCAATATAAGTTACTATTAGAAAACATAAATTCAATACATATAAGTAAATTATAAGTATACCCTTTTCTCTGTTTTTATTAAAATCTAGTAAAATGTTTGATATGTTACATATTAGGTATTTCAATGTCCATTTTTAATATTTATTACATGTTTTACATATTATCTATAAACTGATACATAGATACTTATATTCTGTTATATATTTCTATTATATCTACTAAATACTTGCTATAAATATAGACTGATGCATAGACACTATGCACCAAAATAATTGGCAAAAATTAACATGATTTTAAATCTTGCAGCTATGCATTATTAATCTCAATCAATATGTATTGGCAACTATGCAATTTTAATTTTCACTGTTTATTTTGCATGCATTGGGAAACTAAATTTTGTAACCCAGTGTACTGTGTCTTGTTGTATAATTATTGTTAATAACCATAGTTATAACAATAGATGGTATATACATATGTGTATTGTATAGCATTGATTGTTATTATGTATATACCATACATTGGTTACATTGAGAAGATGTATTTATTTAAATGATAATCTTTTTAATGTGACAGTAAATATTTTACTATAAAACACTTGGTACTGTAATATATGTAAATATATGTTCTAATATCCAGGAATTTGATATATAAAATGTATAGGAAAGAAAATAGATTGTAAGATAAAAAGATTATAAAGCTATTTTCACTTTTAAGTCTGTGGTTTTATTCTTTTTATGCTGTATCACAATATTAATATAGATTTTATTTATTTGATTATCTCTGTGCTTCTTACAAGACTATTATACATCTCTACATATATTATAAAGAGATACAAATTGTTTAATTACTTTTTGATAGTACATATATGGTAATATGATACATTTAATTAATATATGATTAGTAAAGCTTTTTAAACTAAGCATTCTTGTATTATGCTTTAAATGAAATCATGACATTTGTATTTATGTATTTATTTAAATATTATTGCAGAATTAGAGTACACAGATATGAATCCCAGTGTATCTTCTAAAGATGTTGATACTTCAAATACAGGAAAACTCAAGCCCAGGAGTTATCAAGTAAAAAATACATTTTTTATTATATAATTGTAATTGTATTACATTTTTTATTTTATAATTGTAATTGTATTACATTTATATTGTATTGTGTATATATTTTCAGATTGAGATGTTGGAATTAGCAAAGAGAGAAAATATTATTGTGAAGCTCAACACTGGTGCTGGTAAAACATTTATTGCTGCAATGCTAATAAATCACTATTATTGGCAAACTGCTACATCACTGAAAGATGGTGGCAAGAGAATATTTTTTGTGGTGAAAAATGGTAAGAGGAATTAATTTTTCAATGAGTTATCAATTTTTTAGTATTTATTTTGTATTCATAATACATTATTTTAATAACAATTGCCATTAATTATCCCAAATTCTTCTCAACTTGTATAATTCTAGTTCACCTTGTACTGCAACAAGCACGATCTATTAAAAGAAATCTGCCTAATGAGCTTCCTAAATCTCCACTTGGTGATGAATATGACTATAGTGGTGATGCAGTTGGTGTATATCATGGGGAAATAAAGCCTGGAGTATGGGTGGATTATTGGGACAAAGTAAGAAATTTCATATACTTAAATAAGTTCAGATGTTTTTATGTAAAATTCATTGAACATTTTATTTCATTGGGAGATTTTAATGTTTTTCTTTACATTAATGTATTTTTCTAAAAACAATTGTAATGAATTTTTCACGATGATTTCTTTTTAAAAACTTATAATGATGTAATTTTAAATAAAATTTTATATGAGAAAATTGTATATACTTTTTGAATTTACATAGTTATATTTAATAAGTGAAATCTTTTTCATGGTGTTTTGATATATAGAGGACATTTCAACTTTATAATTATAAATAATATTAATTTCTACCTTGTTCTTCTATAAATTCTACATTTATATGTATATGTAAATAAAATTATTAAACTATAGAACTTTTATATTTGAAGTATCGAACTACTAAAATTAAATTTGCATATAATACATATTTTTTTAGTATTTGCACCATAACCACTATGTCTAAACATGTAAAATTTAAAATCTGTTATTATTTCTCTTTTTTTAGAACAAATGGTGGGACGTTTTCAATAGTCATCGCGTTATAGTTATCACTGCTGGAGTGCTTAAAGATATTTTAAATCATGCCAAATTTAACTTAAAACATATGTGTCTGCTTATATTGGATGAATGTCATCATACATGTAAAGAAGATGACTTTGTTCAGATCTGCTCACATCTTAAATCGCTGGAATGCAACCAGAGTTTTGTTGAAGTAAATGAAAGACCTCGTGTAAGCTGATACTATTTTATTATTTTATTATTATTAGTCATAAAAACCTTTAATTATTAAAATATAAAGACAGAACCACAAAGCCTTGTGCTACTAATATTTTTAATCTAATATTTCGAATCTTGACACATGGCTTTGTTAGAGAACTGATTCGGTATGGAATTGTGTACATTAATATAAGAGAGCAGGGGCTCCTCCAGGAATTTTGAAAGGAGGTGACTAAAATTAATTATAATTTTGACTATGATTATTTTATAAAACTATACCTACATATAGTTAGTATTCTATTCTATTAGCTTACCTGCCATATACATATGTATATATATTTTCACCTACTAATAATGTTTAGTGCCATTTTTGCATTTTGACAAGTTGTGTGCAGGTAGAAATGGATGAGGTGCGGGCATTGCCATGAGTGGGCCCATGAGTCGAGATGTTGTTTGCATGTAGAAATGGATGAGGTGCGGGCATTGCCATGAATGGGCCCATGAGTCGAGATGTTGTTTGCATGTAGAAATGGATGAGGTGCAGGCATTGCCATGAATGGGCCCATGAGTCGAGTTGTGTGCATGTAGAAATGGATGAGGTGCGGGCATTGCCATAAATGGGCCCATGAGTCGAGTTGTGTGCAGGTAGAAATGGATGAGGTGCGGGCATTGCCATGAATGGGCCCATGATTCGAGTTGTGTACAGGGGACTAGAAACAATAGTTATGATTAAATTTTTACTACACATTTTACATATTCCTTTCAGGTAATATAGTTTGTATTACTTGTATATGTATTTATTATTTTTATAGCGTAACGATACATTTTCACTTATTGTCATAACTGAATAACTGTAATATTTAATCACTAACATTGTATAATTTTTGAAAATTATATTAAATAATTCTTCTGGCCCCAATGTCTTCTACATCAATATATGTATTTAACAATTTATTATCGACAAAATCAAATGAAATAATTGTTATCAGGTTTTTAATTTTGCTGTGTTCCGTAATTTTTATATATTTTAAAAACGTTTCCCCGTGCAAATGGAATGTCGATGTAGTTTTGTATTATTTATTCTTGTACTATTCATTAACTATAAACTTTTCACACTATGATGTTTTTATATTAAATATTCAGGGTTCCCACATTTTCTTAAAACCAGTAAGGGACCTTGAATTTAGACAAGTGTAGTGTATTCCAGACCAGGAAGAGTCCTTGAATTTTGAAATTATGTGTCGTACATTTTTTATATTGAATTATTGACACCCCATGGTTTCAAAAAGATAATATTTATTAGTCAACAACTTTCGGCTAATCTATTTTCTTTTATTTTAGACATCAATTTATAAATCACTTTGCAATTTGATTGACTGAGTACTGGAAAATTTCCCAACAGGTTTCAAAAGTATATAAATGTTTTAATTCAAGATAATATGAACTAATCGAAACTTTGAGAACTGTGCATCTAATGTGCATCTAATTTAATACATTTCAATTGGGGAAAAAACGGAAAAACTTTGTGTGGGAACCTTGATACTTTACCGATAGATTACCTTAATGTATGATAATAAATAGTGACGTAATTTGTTTGTTAATGCTTTTGTTGCAGATACTTGGCTTAACCGCCTGTGTTGTTAATGGAAATGTAAAACCGCTACAGATACCATCCAGCGTTAGTAATTTAGAAGAAAATATGTGTTCCCGTCTAGTTACTTCTTGTGATCCCCAGGCTTTATCTGTATCTCGTGATACTCTTGAAACTATGAAAGTATATTCTACTGACAGTTTATCTAAATATGATGTTTATAAAGAAATGCTTGAAGTTCTTGAACATGGTCTTGAAATAATAAGTGACATGGTAAAAGGGTAAGTTAATATTTCATTATTCCTTTTTATAGTTTAGTCTGTGGTTGCAAATGGGAGAAAAATACATTACACCTATTGCTTTGAATTAACGGATTTTTAAAAGTACACTTATTAATCATTTTAAGAAAGAATATAAATTGCTTCACAATTAAAGAGTAGATAAATAAGTAGTGTTTATTACAATTCGAATGATGGCTATTTAATTAACCGTTGATAACTTAGCAAAATGGACAAAATATGTGTAATTAAGGAAGATTAGTTATTTTGAACTATATACATATATTCACCATTACTTTCGCTAAGTTGGAATATATAATATCTTAAAATGTATATCCTATGTTTTTTTAAACAATGAAGTATTAATATGTTTACATTGAAGTATTTAAACATGTATGTATTTCATTATACGTTTAAGCAAATACCGGTCTAATAACCGCCTCCAAACTAATGTGGATTCAAGGATGACTATTCGAGAAATTGAGGAAAACCGGCCGAAAGAAGTTAAAAAAGCATTATTTGATAGTAAATCTGTTCTTGAAGAATTAGGACCATGGTGCTGCTATAAGGTAAAAATTAAAGAATTTTATTTAATATTTTATTGTTTCATATAACAATTTTATATAACTTAAAAGAAGAAAATCTACTTGTTGCGTTGCCAATTACAAACCTTGTATTACCTTTTCACAATATTAAAATTAAATTTTCGCTTTCATTAAAATTCACTTCCGTTATTTATATTTACGAATTAAACAAAATCGTGTGAAAATTATGTTAACTTTAATTAATATATTAAGTAATTCAGTATTTACGTAGTAGTTATTAAGTATATTTTGCCTAGTTTAACTCTATGTAATGGTTTCTTTAATGCAATCCCTTTCCTGTTGTAAAGCTTTGGAGAGATTCACAATATAGAGTTCATGAAAGATTCTACCCAGCGAACAATTTCAACCTTTAAAATTAATCCAACTCTAAAAATAAATGGCTCAACTAGTACTGTTAATGATTTTTGAGTTTAACAAAACGAGTTTAAGATTCTGTTCTATCATAAATTCATGAATTCATCTTAATTTTGGTTCTAAAATGTATATTTTTGTATATAGAATATATAGTAAAATTTCTTTACAATATATCTGATGTAATTATCATATTTTCAGGTAATTGAAAACGTAACTCGAGATTTAAATTCATTGCAAAAACGATCATTTCAAAAACAAAGCAAATGGTGTCTTGAAGAGGGCCTTAAATGCTTGAATAAAGTGCAAAAGATTTACATCGAGTATCCGACAAGTGAATCCTCTTCTATGCCACTCGTGGGGGACAAATGCACGAAACTAATCAAGCTTCTACATGATTACTATAATGAAAGAAACAAATCGGTACGTTTAGGCTTGACCTTATTTAATTTACCCGTTGTTTGTTGCCTATACACAAATAAATAATGACATACATTAAATTGAATTGTAAAAATCACTTTTGTCAGAAAAGAGAAAAAGAGAGAAGTGTTTATTATATAAAGAGAAGTAAAAATTCGAAAATAAAATAATAAAAATTATAATGTGAGACGTTTTTATTTGTCACTACGAAGCATTATCAATCAAGACAGGTTGACAACAGGTACATGACTATAAATTTAAATTGAATTCATTAACTTTAGTAGTGTTACTTATTGTGTCCTATTATTAATTATTTGATGTAAAATTTGCCATTTCTTTTGGTGCATACTTAAACACTAATTGATCAGACTTTTTATAACTTTTAGCAACATAGATTATTTTAACTAATTATATAACATATTTTAAAATTGTTGACATATTTTTCTGGCTATCAATGTTTTCAGTCAACTAACACGAATGCATCCAATAACATATCGTCACGAACTGTAGAACAACCTTTAAATACAACTATTAAAAATCTTCCATCGAAGCAATCACCATGGTCCACTATACAAATGGGAATTCAAGCAACAACAACAACTTTGAACTTTACAGACAGTTCATCTTCTTCCGATAACTATGGTTGTTCGTCTGTTTCGAATTCACCCTTTTACACGGATGATGAGCTTGTTTTTAAAAAGGAAGATTTTGAGGGTGACTACTACGATGATGACGAATTCAATGATGATGCCTCTAATAATGACGAATTCAGTGATGGCAACTCCAATGATGATGACGAATTCAGTGATGGCAACTCCAATGATGGCAACTCCAATGATGATGACTCCAATGATGATGACTCCAATGATGATGACTCCAATGATGGCAACTCCAATGATGATGACTCCAATGATGACGCCTACATTGGTTATGACTTCAATGATGAAGACTTCAATGAACGGTATAATTGCACGGATACTAGAAGCAAACTTTCTTATGCTGATTTGCACATAGTCAAAAATGTTCCCAAATCTCCATCTGGAAGTTCTACTTCAAGTTGTCCAGAAAATTCGCCGTCACTTACGAACCCTGGTTTTCGTGCACTCATTTTCGTTAAACAGCGCCAGTTTGCCTATGCACTGTGCCATTTTCTAAAATACATGGGAAAAAACTGTAAACAATTGAGCTATTTTCGTGTTGGTTATGTTACAGGACATGGCACTTCTGGATTACAAAATAAAGAGGTAAGTTTCTGACTGCGTGTCTTTTTAAAAATAAAACTTCTTTTTATATACAAATAAATTTAGGTTTACTATGAGGAAACAGTTTCCCTAAATTAGAAATTTTGTAAATAGAATGAAGCCAATCATTTATTTAAAATTTTATCTGAATGTAATATAAGAAATACTATTTTGATTGTGTTTAGTCCAGCTTTTATACAGATGTGATATAGATTTGTAAGTATTATTGTCTAGTTTAACGTTTCTTGTTAGCCACTAGCGGCTCAGTCTATAAACTTCGTCCGCATTATGATTTGATGTATTGTATATATTAAGATATACACAACCACTTGTCTCTATTATTGAAATGCTTAATTTATGCACGTTAAAAAAATCAAATGTCATCTATGTAAACTTGAAAGTCCTTAAGTATTTATAATTTAGCGCAATTATCTATACATACGTATATCTTCATTTACTTTTAGCTTACTACATGTCCGATATAGACCGAGCTAAGTCACATTCTAATGATACCTGAAGCACCGAAAAATTTTACGATATTAGATTTCTCATTTTCTCCCTTTACTTATCAAAAATTTAATTTTTGCAAGTTTTAATTACTATAATGGATGTGGATATATTATAACTAATACAATATTACTATTTTACTGATAATAAATGTATTATAATTTTATAATATATGTAATACACTACATAATAATTTTTATAAATATATCATATATACATATAATACTAAATGGTTGCCTAGGTGAACATTAGGGTGACACAATATTTTTCGCAGGTTACAGTGGTCTTATTTACAACGACAATCACTTGGTGAATTATTATAATAGATGTATATTTTTGAAGCTATCATTCAAAGTGCACTTATCGTGCGCTAGTTCACTATTTTGTGTTTCAGGAAACCCACCTCTAGTGTTCCCTCTAGAAATGTCGTTATATGCATGCATGTCTGTGGATCATATTATTTAAACATAAGAAATTCAACCTTTTTTCTGTTAATTCTTTTGATATTAGAGATTTAAAAACATCACAAAAAAGCGTTTAAAACTAAAAACTGGAATTTAAATGGAAAAATCAATTATCGTAATGACATTCCTGCAAGTTTGATAACATTTGAACGATGCCTAATTTTATTTAGTATTATAAAAGTTTGGAAACGTTCAAAAATCAAGAAAAATGTATGCACACACACACAAATAAAGTGGGCTAATTTATAAATAGATTTACCGAAGTATACGAAGATTCAAATACAAATTCAATATTAAGCTGGGTTCAAATAGGGTTTTTAATTATTTTTAAATTGAAGTTATTTTGGGTATTCTACATTTTTTAGTCATTTATCAGTTTAATGTCACTATATGAAATCATTGGAGCGTATGAGTAAAATAACTTATTTAAATTATTTACTATCTTATCAAATAACTAAATATGATTTATATGACGAGTGTCATTTTATATACTAGATAATCAGTATTGTTTTGTGGTTTATATTTTTTATTATTCATATGCTTCTTATTTATTATTTATTTGTTATTTTTATACTATATATGTTATCAAATTTGTTATTAAATATTAATAATCAGTAACTCTATTATCTAACATTAATTTCTTTACCAATTATAAGGCAGTGAAAACAATCAAGATAATTATTAGGAAGGTATATTAATTATAAAATTATCAAGTTATTATCAATTACAAATTACTCATTAGCTAT
>JAYRBW010062313.1:0-10009 GCA_036023295.1 Invenusta paracnida
TTGATAGAGCTTCTCACCAAGTAGAATCTCCAATTCAGCAAGCTTGGATAAGGTCTCTGAATTGGGATTATAAATAAATGTACGCTTTCCGTCAAGATAACCACACTTGGATTCGTACACCTCCGTTGTTAAATAAACATCGCCGCCCGATTCACTCAATACGGAGACTATATTGCTTAATCGACTACCGGATTTGTAGACCCGATGTGCACCAATATGAAGCTTTGGTATATCCACTGATGTATCGTCTAATTTAATAAAACACTTCATAATAATAAGTAGGGATCAGTCATGATAAAAAAAAAAAAGAATGAATTCAATATCAATGATACATCCTTATATATATATATATATATATTAAAGTCATTAAATCAGTTTCGGTTTCAGTTTCGTTTCTAGACTTACCCATATTTCCATTTCGTTTCTAGACTTTTAGATTTCCAGAAATTTGTGTAATTTATTTATAGAATTAATTTATCAAAAAAAATTATAATATAATAATAAAAATTTATCCTGAGATTGTACACCATTTCTGGAAGTTTCCTATCTCCAGGCATTTGAGTAATTTATTCATAGAACTAATTTATAAAAAAAAAATTATAATTTTTTCATAAAAAAAATTATCATAAAATTGTACACCATTTCTAGAAATTTCCAGATATCTGGAAATTTCCAGACCTCGAAGAACTTTAACTACTAATATCATGTCTGCATTTGATGTTGCCAGGACGCATTGATGCCACCTGGACGCATTTGATTTGGCCTTGTCAACATTTGATCTGACGAAATACGCAATTTTAAAATTCAAATCTCAACTGCTTCCATTTGATCTGACGTCGACGCATTTGTTCTGTCACCTGTCTCTATTTGATCGGAAAAACCTATATAATAAAATTCATATACAGATATATAAAAAATTAAAATAATTTCATAATAACCCTTCAAACCATATAAGATTTACTTAACCTGTTTGAATTGACCACCGTTTGAAATGTTTTGTTCAATTCACATTTAGTACAGCGATTTGTCGATGACATTAGAACATTTCGGATAGTATTATCCCTGATTTTTTCGATTTCTATGATTAATATCTTCTTAAGGACATCGCAAAATACTTTTTAAAAAATACCTTTGAAGGTATTTTCATGAAGCCCTCTTATCTTCTGTTCCATATTTATTTTCAAATTCATATTTGACCAAAAAATTGATATGTTGATGACTTTAGTCTGCAATATCATTATGAGCACCATAACCACATAAACATACATAAGAACATATCAAGTTTTAGAGTCAATTAATCAAACAATAAAAATGTTCTTATACGAAGAAAATATAGGCAGATAGTCAAATTACTTCATTAATGTTTCATTAACCACTCAGGAGTTTTGAATATAATACAAATCGTATTGAATGCAGTGCATAACATATTCTTTAGTTCTCACTATCGGTCAACATTTTCGGACACCTTGTATAATACATAAATTATTATAATATTAATACATTTGTTAAAATAAAATCATGTTAAAGGTTTAATTTATATATAAAACTTATTCAATAAAATCATAAGTCTTGATAGTAAACGGTTTCACCACAACATTGTTAATAGTAACAGCCCGGTATAAAATAAATGTATTAAAAAGATAAAACATTTGTTTGTTGGGACCAGCTTTCTTTCCAAATTCCATCAATTTCATCAATTCAATTTCTAATGTTTACAATACAAACTTGTCAGATTCATAATTGGTCCCCAACAAATGCAGTCCAACCTTGTCAAATTAAAGGTTGAGCTGCATTGTTGGGGATCAATTATATGAATTTATTAACCTGACCAGTTCGGAAGACAAAACTGCAAGTTCTTCTGATGTCTCTCATTGGCCAACCAATTTGGAATTTTTCACATTATACTGACTGTAGCTATAAAAGTAGCTATCATATATCTTATCGTGATATTATTTTTCTACAATTAACAACGTTTACATAAAATATGTAAAAATTATATTTTATATGACCTAATGAAAAAGCCATATCTAAACAATCAATCAATCGGTGAAAACCTAGTAGGCCAAAATGAACTAGTCAAAATATATTACCACAAATGTGCGTCACAAATGAGAATTTTATTAGTGTTTTTTAGAACAGGTTTTAAAACAATTTAAATTCAGTTTTTAATTACTATTTTGAAACATTTGCCTCATAAAGTATTAAACATTCATTTTGTGAATAATATTGATAAAAAATACAACCAAAAGATGCGTCACGAATGAGATTTTTTATACTAGATATTGACAAAGTAGATTACAACAAAACGGTAGCAAGAATAATATAAAAACACCTTAGTTAGTTTGTTAAATTGAAAATATGGCATAATTAAAATGTAGTTCAAATTATTCTATCATTACCACTATAGAATAAATTCATGGCCACTCTGTCCACGTCTCTGAAACCGGAGGCCATTTCGTTTGAATGTTGGAGGACTTTCTAGTTTTTCAACCACTTTGAAAGTTAAATGCAGCCATCATCGGGTTTTTCAGACCATACGAATTGGTACCTCCTGACAAATTGTCATTCACTCTCTGCATCATCGAACATTATATTTGAAAGTAACTCAGATTTCTTGCTATCGAATTTAACCAACAACCAGTCCTCCTTTTGTACTTGCAAAAGTTCCCATGAATTGGAAGACGTTGACAGTCAATGGTTTCGCTGCATTATTCGTTTCCTTAAGATCTGGTTCTTCAAAAACAGTGACATGCTTTTTGAAATTTCATGTTTTGTCAGTTTTTTCCATTATTCTTCTCACCACAACGTACGTCCGACCTTTTATTGATATCCCTTTTTACTAAATCAGTTTTTAGCCGTTATCATTATTAGAAATTGTGAATTTTGTATCTGTGACCTGAATCTTCACCATATTGTGAGATGCAGAGTTACCAATACCTTTTTAATGCAAGCTTCGTCTTCAATTTCCTGCCCAGTCTTGTTAATCATAATAAAAGCAATACATATTCTATATATAATTTATATTCCGGAATCTAATTTTATTTTCCATTACATACTTATTCCATTCCAAAACTTTTTGCTTGTGAAAAGTGGATATATCACGTTGTTGATATCATTCACTTAAATATATTAAATTCAAATGTTTGTATTCTTTTAATTATCTTTTAAATTCTAAAGACTATAGCCTAATATATCGATAATTAAATTAGCCAAATATCGCGTCACGAATAAGAAGTTACACTTTTTTGTTTAAAACTGCTTATAATAAGAAAAAATGTATGCTGACTACTAAACAATAATGTCATTCTCGATTGTATTGAACATACTAGCTTGGATAATTTGAAATTAGACAAAAAATTTAAAAAATGACTATAATACAGCGTCACTATTAATAGGGGTGTTGAAAGGTGTGCGGTGACCACAGACTTCTATATTTAAGTATAACTAGAAGCATAGAGATAAGATAGTATATTCTCTCCTATTTCTATGAGTAGAAGTCTTGTGGCGGTGACTAAGACGTCTAAAGTAAAAGTATAGCAGGTATCCTAGTATGCTAAAATATTCAAAATAATTGAAATTATAGTTTACTGCAATTTCCATACGTCAATAATACCAGTACAATTTTTGAGTCTCGAATGAGAACTCACACTTTGTTGTTTAAAAGTGCCAAATCGTACTTAATTTAATATGAAGACTGGATAAATGCACCCTTATTCTTGAATATATTGAAAGTACTATAGCCTAGATAATTTTAAATCAGGCTAAACATAATAAAGCTTGGTGCAAATAAAGCGTCACGAATGATGTTGAAAAATGTATACATTTTTAAATATCTTCTTTTAAAGAAGAAAATGTCTTATGGATGATATAGTGTTTCCATTCTCGATTGTTCTTTGCATACATTTGATACAAAATATTTTAATTACGGTCAGACGGGTGAAAAAACTCTCCAATATTGCGTCACGTTTTAAAGTTTCTAAATATTATGTAATATGGGGATCTAGTGTCACGCAGATGTTAGTAGATTATAAGATGTATGGTTTATTCTCGTTTATAAGTAATGGTCCATCATACAAAAATTCACTTAACATTGCAGCAGTTTTTGATAGCAGTTTCATATTTGCGTCACGATTAATAATTATTTATCGAACAAAGTGAAGTGCTGATTGATACTTACCGTATATTGATGTACGAAATCTGTGCAGTAAATTAACCTGAACTGTTAAAAAATCTATATAGTAGAAAGATCCAAAAGCAAAAATGATAGTGTTCTGGAATTCCTATTCCACATTGCATAAAAAATTAAAACATTTGAAAGCGACAATCAAAATGTATATTTTTATTATAACCGCTCCCAATTAACATTCAAAAGGCAGATTTTTATAGAATAAGTGAAAAGTGATAAAGTTTTATAATTACAACTCATTTTGCTTGTAAAGAAATATTATTATATACCGGTTATTATCACTTAAACTGTGTTCATACTAATTTTATTAGACAACTCTACATATATTTTCAATACCTTGAAAAACTTTGAAAGCCCATATAAATTAATCCATTTGAGATATGCGTTCCAAATTTACAAGACAGTTTCAAATTATTACTACGAGTTATTTTGTAAATATATATTTTATCAAGTGCTAATATATTTTGTAAAATGAATGCAATAAAAAATTCAACATTTTGAAGCAACTTCAAAGACTAAGCCTGTAATTATTATCCCTAATTTTTATTGCACACATATATGTAACTGGTGTATCATAAAATATATTTTTATACAACAACCGCGGGAGCGCGTTTTAGGCTGGGGGACTGACTTGTAATTAGGCACCCCAAAAAGTGATCAGTGTGAAAGCCCAATCGCGTACAAATGTTTGGCGAGCGAAGAGCGAAGCGATCCTTTTAGGATTAAATATTATTAATCGTAAAATAAAGCATATCTAGTTTCAAATCTAGGAGCTTGAAACCATTCATGAATACACATTTTGCAACTACAATTTTAAGAAATAATAAAAGAAAAGTTTTCTGGAACACTTACAAAATGGCTTAGAAATGCGTTTGTAGAGTATACTTTTATATGTAACAATAATTTTATACAAAAGTGGTAAACTTAAACTTCGCTTTTTCGACAAGATGAAACATTGATTTCGTTTTTATTAAATAGCTTCATAGTTTGATAACGGCTAATTTATACACATTTTATACTAAATATTATTTATTTCCTAAAAACTTATTGATTTTATGAGTACAAATAACAAGTATTATTTTAAACGTTAGCATTAACATAAGTTTTAGCTAGTTTTTATGCATAAGCAATGTAAACTGACGTGATAGTAATCTGTTTTCACCATGAAAATAATGTTGCATGTTTTATATAATACCGTTCAAAATATGTATCTAGTTACAATATTTTATATACCAGTCTCATACTCATGTAATAGTCATGGTTTGTAAACTTTTGTCAGAACACGGTCATGAATTGGATTACGTTTTAAGCGCAATTTTTTATGAAATTGTAATTAATAAGCAATATTAATTGACCTAATAGTAGTCTGCGTCCACTATGCTAATAACTTTGTATATATTCTATATATTACTGTTTAATATAAGTAATATAATTCAATTTTTTTATTTTTCAGAATAAAACGGTATTACAACGGTAACATGCCGTTAGTAAAAGTTTTCATATAACGGCATTTTTCTGAGTTATGACGGAAAATATAATGATATACCTATTACTAATATTTTCTCCTTTCATATAACAATAAATTGGTTATTTATATAACGGTACTATAACACAATATTTACCATTATAATACCGTTATAACTCGAAAAATGACGTTATATTTTTATTATGTTTAAAAAAATGTAACTGTGTTTTGTTTTACTGTGTACCTCATCGTCATCCCCAACATAATATATTTAGGTTGATCATTAAAAATTGAATGTAAGTTTTATACACGAAGTATTTTTTAGAAATAGTTTAACTAATATTTGATTTGACTAACCAAACTCCCCTTAATCTGAAATTTATATTTAGTTATATATTTAGTTATTTGTGCTATAAAATATGTAACATTGTATCTGTACATACAGATTGTATAAAAGAAAAATTGATATAAGGATCAATTATATAGACAATTAAATTAAATTAAACACACCAATTAAATACAGCTGGTCTGTAATGTAGACAAAAATACAGAGTAACAACAGATTACATTGTATGAAGAGCCAGATGCTTACTATTTGCGAGTTATTCTATTCACTACTCCTAAAACAATGCTTAAATTACTCTATATTTGAATTTAAGCTCCACAATTTAGACATTGCTTTCTCAAGTCAGAAAGCTTTACATTATGGAATCACAAAATTAATTTCGTTAAAAAAGAACGCCATTATGTTATGTTTATATTTGTTAATAATTAAATGACTTCAATTAATTTTACGACTTCGGAAAACAATACTGAATATTAAGATATACCTAAATAAATCATTTTGATAATAATCAAGTACTTATTTTGTAAGTTTCTTAAAGATTTTTTTTAAATCATTATACATTGACTTATTGCGAATCACTGCTCTCTAATGTATCTGGGGGAGCTAAGAAGCTCCTAGAACGCGGCTACAACGCTATCGCAAGAGCAGCTGCAGTGAAATCGCGAACAAGACCGGCGCTCGACATTCTGAAATGGACATCGCTGGACGAAATGAGAGACAGGGCGCGGCGAAAGCTAGTGGAACAGATATGGTTGACTGGCTATCCACAAGCTCTGCGTAATTGTCTCCCTCAAACGTCAAGAGCCGATGCGATGCCGGATAGCATCCAAACGAGAAGTATGGCGAAGGGTGAGGTCGATACTCTCTCGGTGGCAACCAAAGTTGGAGAACAGGCATTCCGATTTTGGGGGCCAAGACAATTAAATATAATGACTCTTATAAATTCACAAATGAACCATTTCTTGTACCTATTTATATAACTTTGTACTCATATTTTTTCCTACACTGCACTGTATTCTATTACAAGCAGTAGAAAATAAATCTATCTATCTATCTATCTATCTACATTGTATAAATAAATTTAACTGATATTTAGAAACGCGTTAATGTTCATTTATTTAGCTCTATATTTTGATAAAAGATTTAAAATAAAAATTTTCTGTTTCCAATATGTAAAATCCATGATAGTTATTCGTCACAGTAGTTATTCATGTTATTTTACCTGGAAAATGCATATAGTTTGGTTCATGAGACTATTATTTTATATTTTATATTTAATCATTATACACTTAAATTTAAATTATTTATTTAAGACTTTAGGAAGGACTAAAATTCTCGAATTATTCGACTAGTTAATCATTAAACGAAGGAGAAAGTATCGTTTTATTTAAGAACGAGTTAATACATGACCAAAATAAACTCTGAGGATAAGAATTACAAACAAAAAGTTTAGATTTATTATTGATATGTGTAATAAATTCCAAAAGGAACAAACGAGATTAGCACGACTTATACGACAACAAATAAGGTAATTTTCCACGATTTAGGATAAAAAGCAAGAAAGTTAGATAAAAGACAAATATTTGTAGGCTTAGTGTAGAGACAAGTTTATTATTTAACAACAAAACGATAACTTCTAAAAAGGAAAAGAATGCAGACCTACTTCCAAAGTAAATTTGATATTAGAGTGACGCGAAATAAGAAACGGAAGGAAATAAGAATGTGTGTATGTTAGAATCATTAGAAACACAACAAAATATAATCATTATTCTGAAAAAATACGATCTGAGCGGAATTGAATTCATAAAAAAGATGTTGTTTTCATGTAAGCCATAGAAGGGTTGTCATGCGTTAGGCCAAGTGGGTTTGTATAATGAGGAGTCATTACAACCCAATCTAACTATTTATAAAGAGAATTATCAAATAAAATCTCCCCAGACGTAGCTGACTAGGAGGAGAAGTTTACGAAAATGCTCATTATTGAAAGATGGCGGAGACGAAGAATTCAAACGTATTCATCAGCTAAATCTATAGTTTCAGACAACGAAATATTAGTGAACAGACTTTCAACGTCATACGAAACGAATTTGCAATTATCTGAAAGGTTACGTACAGAGATTTTATCGATGAAATCTTAGATTGAATTAAGCATATGCATATCTATTTGGAATGGAGGGAGCTTAATTAAAAAATCGAGATACTGATCTAAGTTTAACTGAAGTGCGGATAACATACTAATAGCCGGTCTATGAAGAACATTATAGGTAAATAACAGTGGAGTAATGAGTATACGCTCAGAACAATATGTGTTTTTTATTAAACCCCAATAATCCACTGGATGTATTACTGTTATCAGGGGTTAGGCTAGCTAATTACCTCTAATGAGAGCGAATACCGCGCTGTCCTAGTTTCCTTTGGTATCAGTATTATACCGAAGTATTATATATCTAAAAAGTGGGATTATTGTAGTTTTCTTGACTCATTATAGGTAAATATTATAGTAAATATATTTTATTATAAACCTTTTTATCTTGGTCTCTATTTGGTATTATAAAGGTTGTTCCAATATACAATAGTTTCATTCACTCTGCCAGCGTTTAGTTATAACAATGAAATATCTGTATTCCGAGAATTTCAAAAACTCTTCATCAACGTTTTTAAATTGACTTCTGATTTGGAACTTTTACGAGCATGAAATCAACATGAAATCAGCATAAAACCATTCCTTCATTCCTGTGGGCTATTATTATTCGAGTATCCATATACTCGAATATTTCCGTTTCGTACAAAAATTTTCAACTGTCAGCTCTCTAAAGCTCAAATTATAGTCTAAGTAACAGAGGGCTAAAATTTAACTAAACACACGGTGCCTCCACCGACTTTCCTCATATCTGCTAGACATTTTTGGTTTCTTGAACTGAGCTGTTCTACCCTACAAGAATCTCCAACATCACATGGAAGAATTTTTTGGAGTCAGAAAACCAACAAAAGAAAAGAAACTATTAATAGAAGTTATGGATCTCTATAGTCGATAACGGTCTACAAGTGCTTCCTTAACCACAGCGGTCACAGTTTCTCCCAGTATGAAGAGCTTCTTCGTTTCGGAATCAAAAATCCTATCTGCCCTTTTCATGTTGGTAAGTATTCTACACTCTGTTTATCTACACTCTTTTGGGAAATTATCTTTAGAAGCTTTGAAGTCTTTATTTCATACTGATTGCATTTTTTAACAATAAGATTAGACATTTTGCTACTTTTCTCATTAACTTTATGGTGGCCGAGAGATGTCAAATATATATAACTACAAGTTTTTTATTAGAATTATGCTGCTTCTTTGCACTATACCTAAGTTGCTTCTTTACTAAAGAAATTCATTCTTTACTAAATAAGTGACTTCTTTATTATACATATAAGTTGAATTTTGTATAAAAATCTGCTTCTTTACATAATAATATGTTACTTCTTTCCTTATTTGAGCTTCAATTTATTTATAGCAACAACATGAATTTATAAGGAAATTAGGTACTATATCCTATTTTTTAAGCGTAGTATACGTCATGTTTAAGTTGTGTGTGAGAGAGTTAGCATAATCGATGCTCAGTGGCTGGATATTGGCTCGATAGCCAATCAAAACACCCCAATATGATACATATTGTGGATATACGTTTATTAAATAATCAACTTTGTATGCAAAGAAGTAACAGGAATACCTAGTAAAGACTCAGTTTTTGTCGAAAGAAGTAACTTATTTAAAAAAGAATCAACTTATTTAGAAAGAAGCAACTTATTGTGCCAAGAAGCAATTTAATTGTGATAAATTCGTGATAAAAGCACGTAGTTATATTTTGATACCTCTCGGTCACCAAACAACTTAAGCAAATTTGTTTCTTCTTCTTCTTCTTCTTCTTCTTCTTCTTCTTCTTCTTCTTCTTCTCCTTCTTCTTCTTCTTCTTCTTCTTCTTCTTCTTCTTCTTCTTCTTCTTCTTCTTCTTCTTCTTCTTCTTCTTCTTCT
>JAYRBW010062314.1:0-10009 GCA_036023295.1 Invenusta paracnida
GTTGTACCTGTAAGCTCGTTGCTAGGTCCGTACTTAATTTTATTGGTGCAGTAAAACAACTGACTGTTCATGCGTATGCCTATGTACAATGTTTCATAGATTATTATTAATATCATGAAATATTACTTAACCTTAATTTAAGCTATGTTTGTTTATATGTACAGATGTCACGCTGCCAATTGGTGAATAACCCACACGCCTGTGTTGATGAAGCTCTCGAAGGATTATGTCTTCTTAATCCCAGAGTTCAAAAAGTGGAGGGAAGACGCATTTTGCTCAGAAGAGATTATCGGGAAGAGGTATTTTAACGTTTTATATTTTGGTAGGAAATAGGATTTTTTCAAATTTTAGTTGAGATGATTATTTTTCAAGTTTTAAAACATACTTGAAGTTTAATTTCGAATTAGTCTTGTTATTAATTATTTGTTTTCTCAATATATATATTAAATATTTATATAATAAAATTATGTGGAGCATCTTTAAACTTTTACGTTTCTAACATCGACAAAGAGTAAAATTTGTGTAATTATTGACACGGTTAAATTTATTACAAAAATATTTTTCTGTAACTTATTATTTATTGTCAGTGTATATTTTTGAATAGCTTTGAAGATTATATTATGGTATGAAATCTTTTGTTTTTATTTTTATAAAATATACTTTTTATTTAAACAAAATAAAAATAATATGTGCATAAACAAGAAACAATAATATATTACAAACTATTTAATTAATAACTATATATATTTTATTTTATATAATAATAAACGTGTTTATATGGCACAAATATGGGGAATAATAAAATGATTTGTCATTTATTTGCAAAAGTTAAATATGACAAATAATAATAGCAGTGGGAAGAATAAATTTTATATCAATTGAAAAAGAAGATAAAAATATTTATTACAAGATAATTTAACCGTGTAAAATTTCTAATAGACATCTCAAGATGAATGATAATATAAATATTAATCTTTTTAATTTCGACAGTATAATATTAATAATTCAAATATAGGATATTAGTTATAGTTTTCAATATTACAATATTCTTAAAAACAAAAACGTATTAATTTAAATGTATATTGCTATACAAATTATTTCTACAAAATTGCTCAGACTGATCATGATTCTATTCACAAATACTACTGCTCACATATCTACAACCAATACGGGGTCAGTAACCCATTCGAAGTGACAGCGGGTGTCCTACATGAAAACGCACTTGCCCCTTTCATATTTGTCTTTATTTTGAATTACATACTTTTCATAGTAATTCATAAAGGCAGAGAGGATGTTGACTTTAGCTGTCGGGAGAGAAGATCTAAAACACATCGAGCTCGCAATATCTATGACCTAGACTTCTCGGACGATATCACACTTCTAGGTAATACACATGAAGAAGCACAGCTTTAACTCAATATAGTAGAACACTTTGCTTTATTAGTTGACCTTTTAATAAACAAGAAAAAGATCTAATATATGTATAAAGGCCAATGCACACTGAACGCAGCTTGACGCGACGCGTCGAAATCCAATGATGAAAATTCTCAACTTACGCGCGTCAAAAATCGATATTAACCATTGCTCACTGACTCAGTATACTGTCCTCCTTCTTTTCTCTTTATATGTAGATTTTCTGCAGACAGTGTATCGATTTTTGCTGCACTGTGACGCGTTCGGTGTAGATTGCATTTTCGACGCGCCGTGCCGCGTTCAGTGTGCACAGGTCTTTAGATGTGAGTTAGCTCAGTTTGTAGAGCAGTTGACTTCAGTGTCGAAGTGGCGGGATTGAACCCTGGTTTGGCCTGGCTTTAATTTCCTCGTCCTTGGCTAGCAACTGGGTCAGTCGAGTGCTTTGCAGGCTGAAAGGGTCTGTTTGGCATGCGAATCTTCCAGGTGGTTCTGGATATATTGTAATTGCAAGAATATCATTAAAAGCCCTATACTCAAGTGGAAAGAAATATATATGGTTCAACAAAAACTGGTTTAAATTAATTAAATCATTTAAGAGACTTTAGTCTTCATTATTGCTGTAAATTGTATTCTTATTGTTTCAAATTTATTGGATATATATGATAACACCATGAAAAAGATATACACATTGTGTGCCCTTTGCTTCACTCAGTGATTTTAAAATCAATTTGGAACTTAATATAGCAAAAGGAATAATATAATCTAAATATGTTGCTTAACAAATTTTATTAATACAGCAATAATTTGAAATATTAAAGCTATAATACATTTACTTTACAACAATAAATAATAAATAAAGCAATATTAATATTATTAATTTCGGATTAAGGCAAAAATGTCAAAATTCTTGTTATAGTGAAGTTACAACATTGAAATAAATGTTTAGGGTTGTCTTATTTATACTGAACTATTTAAAAGTAGTCGAATCTTTAGATGAAACAACTCTTAGAAGAACTTATGCGCTTATATATGCGCTTATTTATATGCGCTTAATAGAACTTTAATGCATGCGTTGCTGTGGTGGCTTATATGCAAATACATTTAACAATCGAGACATAATTATTGCTTTACTTACGAAACAAATATGAACTTTAGTAAAGATACGAAAGGGCCAAAGTCACAGCGGGAAATATATGCACTGTTCTGGGCACAGGTGGAGACTATCGGCGACGCCTACATGGCAGTGGGCGGGGTTCCAGAACCAGATCCCAAACACGCCCACCGCATAGGACAGCAGGCGATAGACATGGTGGCATCAGCCAGACAGGTCCTCTCCCCGGTGTCCGGTCTGCCTCTGGAGATACGCGTGGGCATACACTCCGGGCCGGTGGTGGCGGGGGTTGTGGGCCTGCGTATGCCTCGGTACTGTCTCTTTGGAGACACTGTCAACACTGCCAGCAGGATGGAGAGTCATGGCTTGCCGGGGAAGATTCACACCAGCGCCAGCCTCTACAGGTCCCTCCTCTCTCATTACTCCTTACTCTTTTTTATTTTAAATAGCTCTTATTCTTATTCCATTTTTTTCTTCGGTTCGTTTTTTTCATTGGGATTTTTCTTGTGCTACAGGAGCTTAGAATGGCCTGCAAAACTTGTTAAGATAATACAATATTATTTAATATTACTTTATTTGTAAAACTACACAGTAGAATAAAAGTACTATTATATGATATTTCAAATTAAATCATTGAATCTAATATTCTTATATACTTAACTACTTTTCTATTTATTTGAATATTTTCTATGAAATCGGAATATTTGTTATTTTAGGAATGAACTTTACACGATAATTTAATTCTTATGCTATTATTTAGTATTTAACTGTGATAAGTTTTTGTCTGAGATAGCATAACAAAAATATCAAATAAAATGTGATTTTTTCATTTAAATGGAATTTCGACCACTAAAATTTATTTGTTTAACACTTAAACTACCATAATAGGCAAACTTCAGAATACTTTATTCAACTAACTCAAAATATTTTGATAAAAGACTATAATTAGTTTTATAGTAGTGATTTTAGTAGGGATTTTAGTAGGGATTTTTATCAAGCTGTTAGATATATTTTATTAAGCGACACCCGTTCAGCGTGAATCAGTTCAGTCTGTAGAAGTTTTCTGAAAGCTGCAAATAAATTTGCTCATATCTGTTTATATTTTAACAAAGAATCGGATAAAGAGTATCGTAGCTCAGCACACATTTACTTTCTTCATGAAAATTTGATATTGACACACTTATGTTTTACAATAAAGATAGAAGTTGAAGAAAATACACGACCGATAATTTAACTGTATTATCTCCATGTCATATCTTTAATAATAACGACTATCTAGTAATTTTTGTATTTCATTCCACTCCCTATGCCGCTCTAACTTTACCACTAAAAATATAATTACTAACAAAATCAGCATCCTCAGGGACAGCGAATTCCAATTCGAACCACGTGGAAAGACAGAAATCAAAGGAAAAGGCATTCTTGATACCTACTTTCTTGTGGGACGATCTGGTAGCGAAGGGGAGGAGACGAACGGCTCGAGAACACAAGAGATGCAGGAACCGGAGGAAAAGTTGACAAACTTTAACGACAAGATAGAAGACACTCGGGTGAAATGCGATCCCCCGAAGTCTGAGACGCCCACTAAAGTGCCCAAGGAACAGAATGGGAATTCGTACATCCCATCAGCCTCTTCAATTGAAAAGTCAGATTCGCCGCTGGGCAATTTGAAACTGGAAGCTTCAGAAAACTCTCGGAAGAGTCGTCTCTGTTCGATTACATAATAATGCCTCTTGATTCACCATTCTCGTCCAGTATTATTTATTCTTCGCTTTTTGATGTGTCTATCTTTGATCGGTATTTAATAATATTATCCCTTGAATTTTGCCATTTTTTACAAGGAGGAAAGTAAAGCCTATATTATCAGCTTGTAATTTATATAATGCGTGTACTTAGCATAATTGAAACGGATGTTTCTATGTTGGATTACCTGAACTAGACATATAATTAGGCCAAGAGGTACTTACCCGAATATATTGTGTTTATTGTATTCAGGGGAAATTTGTGCGTATTGACTTTGTGTAATATTTGTTACATTTATATTTTTTGTATTTTGTTTATCAATTAACAAATTAACAATAGATAGTGTAGAGAATCTACTTTTACTACATTGAAGTCTATCAAATATTTTTGTATTATATTATGTATATTTCCTCCTACCTGTAAGAGTCTAAGTGTTATTTTCTAAAGATATTGAAAGACTATATACATTGCATCCTTTTTAGATAAATTCCTCGTTTTTATAGTGTTATATTTCATTCTTAGAATATTTTGAAAAATTAACATAAAATACCGCATGTTTCAGAATATGTATATGTAATATTTCTGTGTACTAATTTGGACTTATAGTTAATAATTATCTATAAAAATCCCTATTTTCTTAAATAAATAGACCCTGTACACGTCCATGCGTCTATGGATTTGTAATATTAAAACAGTATAATTATGCTTTAGATTATATTATACCTAATTATTTTCCTGGAATTAGAAAAATGTAACTCTCCAATAAGTGAATATATATATTAACACAAGAGTTCTGGTAGTCATATCCAAGTATGCAAATAGTACTTATTTAATTAAGGAACGAACGTGATTGTTTTTCTATGAACAGGTAGAAAAGTCAATTAATAATACTTTGCTAATAGTTTTCTTGTCACTTCTAGGCATTAATATTTGTTAATAATATTGTTAAGTAAGTCTGTTGTACTGCTTTTTATTTATGAAAAATTCCTACTATTATTCCAAAAAGATCGATTTTATGCGGGAAACGAATTTTCCGATAAAACTTCAGTATCAATTCAATTCAAGAAAGGCCACCATTTCGTTATAAAAATGTAAGGAAATGTACTTTAAAGAGTGTACAAAATGATAAAAAGTGTAAAGAAAAGTAATACTTATCCTTACATTTATTATCACACTTTTTATCAAAAATATTTATTTTACACTTTTTGTTTTTCTACCTATCCATAGTTATTTTTTTTTTCAGTGTTTCATAAAATGTTATATTAAAAAATCTCAATTTCGTAATAAATATTCAAGGATATCAATCTTCGAATGTATAAATCAATATTCTATTTGGAGTAGTATAAAACATTTCACTCATAGAGAAATTAAGTACCTACTCTGCGTTTTGACTCTTTAAAACATACCTGTAGTCAATTTAAATTAACTATACTAAAAAATTCTAGATATATGTAGATATATGTATAGTACGATTAGCCTACGACCAAATACTTCTCCTGTAATATTCGATGCCTTTACATTATTTTTCTTTCGAAAAGCCTTCATTACTGTTTTAGGAATTCTGTAAATACTCTTTGAGTACAGAATTTTATTTGTTTAAATAGTTACTTTATATTTTATCCTAAATCATGCATACCATATTTCTGACTTCCTATATTATTTTACGTTTATACGATTAAAATAATATTTCTAATGAAGAAATATAATCTTTTCTATATATTATTGTACACTTTTTTCATCGCAAAATGCATCCTACTATTTTAATAATCTCAAAATTCTGTATTAAGTACAATAAATTGTTCATATGATCTTGAAGCTATCTTTTTATTAAAGTCCCTTTTTGTGATCATTATGTGCTTATATTTCTTCGGGCAAGTTTGTAGTCTTTAAAGTTTGATACGTCCGCTAATTAGAATTCTTTGGGGAAACCCTCTTATAGAATATAACGAGCAGGTGTAAAGGAAAATCAAATGTAAATTGGCTAAATATAAATCGTGAAACACAACGTACTAATTAGAAATTTACGAAACTAGAGATATTTCTGTATAATATGGAAATTATTGTCATTGCTATATACAACTAAAATCTACTCTAAAATAACAAAAATAGTATGACCACCTGCATTTATATACACATAAGTACATCTGTATATTAAAATCACATCCTTGTAATTAGAAGTAAACAAAACATATGATTGTTTGAAACATATGTATATTAAAATCACATAAGCATGAGTAAATAACTGTTCTTTAAAGTGCTAAATATTTATCTGGTTATTTAAAATGTATATTTAGTATCATATTATATATCATATTTGTTTATTTTGAAATTCTTTAATATATATATATTAAACTAAAAATCTCTTTGCCGCATAGACAACTTTCAATTTATCATAAATATATATTTGAAAAACTATGTTAAAAAACACATACTTGTGAATATCCCTATCTATATATAATATTAGTATATTATATAGTATTCATAATAGTCGCCAGCATGTTATATAATGTAGTATTCATAATAGTCGCTAGCAGATTACATAGCATTCATAATAGTCACTATAGTATATAAATTGCAGATAATAGTCGATAGTATATATAGTATTCATAATTAATAGTTGCTAGTATACAGTATTTATAATAGTCGCTAGTATACAGTATTTATAATAGTCGCTAGTATATAGTATTTATAATAGTCGCTAGTATACAGTATTTATAATAGTCGCTAGTATATATACAGTATTTATAATAGTCGCTAGTATATATATAGCATTCGTAATAGTCGCTATTCTATTCTAGACCTGTCGTAAGATCGTTTTAATGAATTTCTGCTGTTACCATTTTATATTATATAATCAGGGGGTTTATAACCTTCTAAAATATTAGACCTGATCTATGAATAATGAGAATATAATAATGCATTGCTCTTTTGACGTAAGTTAAAAATGTTATTGTGCAAATGTGTGCAAAATGTGTCGTTGATATACATGCGTCAGTATAATATTTATTAATATATTCTATTTGTCCACAATTACTGAACAAAAACTAAGTTTTATACTCTTCTATCGTTTGTCATTATAAATCATAAGCTTGATTCTTTAGCCGGTCAGTGATCCAAAATTCAGATTAACAATAATGTAATAAGTGCTCAAATTGGACCAAAGACATCTCATAATTGCATAATATTAAAGATAAATATTACCAAGCAGTACGGATAATTTAATAAATGAATAATCATTACTATATATCTGCAAATTTATGCTTTTGACTGCTTTAATAGACATTTAGTATTTTCGCAACCTTTTCCCTTCTTATTAAAAGGCATTTCCTATCGGGATATCCTGATAGGTCTGATCTGATTAGATATACATTATAAGAAGTCGGCCTGAAGTGTTTTTTTTATCAGGAACTGTCATGATTAGTTATACTTTTTAAAGCTATATAATATTTCGAGTCGCAATAAGACAAAGAATTTGTCATATACAAAGAGATAACGTTATTTAAACGTTAGTGAGTTTTTCAATCTCTATGGTATTTGCAATATGCGAATAGAAATTGAATCAGATGGTTTTGTAAACAAATTATAGCATTTTAAAAATGACTGATCAAGGTGTGTTTATATTATATTAGACATATTAGTACAGTATATATTTTTATATGTATTATGATCGAGGACAACGCAATTGTTTTAATACATTGAATTTATATTATGCTTTGTATTATTACGTTGTCCGCGATTATGATATTTAGCTTCTCTTGGTAGCATTGGATCAAATAAAAAGATAGGAAGCACTTGTTGTGGTATTGTAAGATATATATTTTTCAATATAACTTGAAAATATGTAGTCCTATTCATGCACAATTAAAAATATGATAAGAAAAGCAAAAAAATCGGGTATATAAGCGTGCGAATAAGTTAAGCTAAGTTTATTTGGTGTAATAAAGAAAATAATATAGACAAGGATTGAGAAATCATAATAGATTAAAAAAATATCTGTGATGGAATAAACTTATACACGTAATAAAATGTATAGCTCTTAAAAATGCGTTTAATCTGTAATCGATGGAAATACATTAAAAAATATGATGAGGCTTTTATATGGCAATATAAGTAAAAGGTAAAAATATAAGAGTGTACAATCTAAAGTGAAACAAAAGTCAACAATATGGTTATACAAGTTTACATACGATTATGCATTATCACTACTGAGAACAAATAGAAAATATCCTATAAAATTAGGAAATACGAAATAGATTACTAACATTTTTTAAATAAGAATAGAAATAAAGTAAAATACGAGTATGTAAAATCATAGGAGCGTATGTATCTAAAAAAAAATATAGGTTATATGCAAAATTGTGTGGAGAGAGATAAAAAGAAAGCAAACTCAGTTAATCTGTTGAAAAGTTTTTCACACTCTTATTTAGAGTTGATAGCGGGTCGGTGTGAGGCGATGGCCGTATTAGCTTCTTTGTAGCGGACTTGTACAGGATCATTATCTTTGTGTGAAAATAGAGAATTCAGCATGGCAGGGTTGACGATATTTGTAGACTGGTTTTATGGTGATGGACTTTCAGGACTTTCTGAGAGATTTATGTGTTATTTCCTGAAAGAAATTGGCAAGGTATTAGTTGGCTACTAGGAGTTCTTCGAATTCTTCTTCGTGCTTGATTGCTACACTTAGAGATGTGCAACGTTTGTGTCTTCCCTGGGGAATCGCTGAGTAGTAGTTCTTTTTTTAGGAAAAGGATATATTTTGCTTTATTTTGGAAGAGTTAGAATGTGACATTACTTTCTGGAATAATGGAAAACTTAAAATCGAGAAGAGAAATTTGATTATGAATTGGTCTGATATTTTCGGGTCTATGATAATTTCAGACTATATAATAATAAATTATTTTAGACACAATAAAAATGTCAATTTAGTCTAACTAATCAGGAATTTATATAATTAAGTTAAAGGTTTATAATTATAATAATGCGTTTATGGATCCATTTCAATTTTTTATGGGCTTTGTTTTTTTTAAGTGACAGATGCACAAAATTACAACAATTTTCAAGCCAAATAAATCCTTTTGGGTGGCTAAACTTTTTACTGGCACAGCTGCCAGCCAGGGACGGAGTAATTAATTCGGTACGAATCGGGGTTCCAACTCACTCAGTCTTACTGATCAGCAGTCCAACACTCTACCTCTATATGCCACCCCGTCCCCTGAACTTTGATCCATAGTGAAGTTGACTTTGGACAAGTGAAGTGTAAAAAGTGGTGAATTCTTTTTTTACATGAGTTTGAGAATTCGGAGCAGATATAAGTTCCTGCTAGCTTTATATATTACTGTGTCGATAAATGTAGACCAAGAGAGGTTACTAGGAAAAGGGATGCTCAGAGTTATGAAGTCTTGCTTTTTGCGTAGAATGTCTAGGCATGTGTAGTTAGGCCTGAAATTGGTTTTTACCAAAAGTATCCTGATGAATTTGTCTTGGTTAAGGATAATACGGTTTGATGAACACCAGTCATTGATATTATCAAGTTCACTCTCACAGTTCTGTTCATTATAATCTTCTATATATAGTGTACTATTGAGAGCACCATAAGTGCTGAACTTGAAGAGGCACGATATATAAACGCAAAAATAGGATGGAAGTAGTAGAGAGGGTAGATTTCCCAGCCACCCCCCCCCCCCTCCGCCCACGCATTTCGAGAACAAAGACCCCCCCCTCACGACCAATCAGGATCGAGCA
>JAYRBW010062315.1:0-10009 GCA_036023295.1 Invenusta paracnida
GTACGTACTCCTGGCTTTAACAAACTGATTTGCGCTGCAGCATTGAGATAATCATCAGTTGATTAGTTTAAGCTAATAAGCGACTAATTAATAAAGATGGAATATTATATCCCGGCAAAAAGCGTTATCGCAATTCACCTTGTATTAGTTTCAAATATTGAAGCAATTAGATTTAGGGATTGCTTAAAATGGAAACAAATAACAATTAGTAAAAAAGTAATTTATATAGCCTTTTATACTCTTATTCTTATCTATATAAGATAATAAAGGCACTATCTCATTTTAATGTCGGTTTTCTATAGTCAAAGTAGGTAACCTATAATAGTATCCCAGTAACCCAACAATCTTTTTATATTAAACTTACAAAATAAACCACTCCTAAAATATTTAAGGTCAAAAAACAACCCAAACTAAAATGAGATAGAACCGATAATAAACAAATGATTTAAATGCTTTCAAATTAAATTAAATGAATTCAAATCGTTGCAAATAAATTTAAATTTTATTAAAGCTAATTTTTGTCAACCTGGAAATATTTATCGTATGCACCATATTAATATTTGTTTTTTCATAATTTAAAAATCGATGTAAAATTAGTGAACTGATGTATTGAATTTAAATATTTGAATATTATTTAGAATCGATTTTTTCCGTTCAATAAAACTGTGTATTATACACTAGTTAAAATCACTTTGTGAATAATCGAATTACTCTTTGGGTGGCATACTTCAAAATGATAAACATTGACATTGAAACGTTCAACTAAATATTACTATGATTCCTTGGTATCGTTATAGTTCTATCAATTTAAATCAAATAATTATTGTAGAGAAAAAAATGTAAATAAGGAAAATTAAAACAATCAATTGTAGAATCATATATAATTTTGACCGTTTTTATCTTACTTGATAAAGAATATTGTATATTTGAAAATATTCGAAAATAATCGATCCGAAAACTGTTTGTTTTTATTTTTTTATTTTAAATATAAAAATAAGTAACTTATACACATGGTTATTTCAACTCACCGGTAGTCGTAAGCATCTTGTAGTTAGTGAACGACTCCACATTGCGAGGATCATTTCGGAAACGGAAGTCCTGAGCGAATCCTCCGATAGAAACCACAGGAACCCGCCACAGATAGGAATTGTAACGGACCAACTGCGACAACATGTAGGAGCAGACGGGGCCCATAAAGACCTGGAACTTACGGCCGTGTCCGTCAACATGGCCATCTTCGTGAAACCCTGGCACCTGTGACTTGGAGTCTGGACAATGGGGCTTTTGGATAAAACGTAGAAACTCGACGATTCCCAGAGTAGCATGACATTGGGTGTCGAGGTAGTGAAGATTTAAACTGTGACGGGGAAGTAAACCACGATCAGGAATCGTCCTCTGAACTGCAATATCTGCTGCAGGTCGAATTAGCACGTTGGAAAAAGGGAAAAGGGTATCCTCCGGACCCATAACCAACATTTTGATTACCCACGGATTAGTGACAAACTGAGCAGATGTCGAAGAGATGAAGGCAAATGCAAAAGCGTAAGAAAATAGAAGAATAAAGCTGCATAGTTCTGTTTTTGCATAGAATTGTTTACATCCCATTTTGCATAAATATACATACACTCACTGATTTAAAAACATAATACTGAAAATACAAAAAAGTAAATGAGGCACTGTTTAGTGTTTACACAGCTGAATACTTTTAACAGTAACAGACTCGAAACACGTGATCAAAGTTTGTTATTTGATTTTCTTTTGCTTAAAAAATAAAGCCTAGATGCTGTATTAAATACAGTGCCGTTTCTACTCTTCCCTGATTGGCTAGCTTAGTTTCAATGAATGAAGTCGAAGCTGATTGGCATCTGGCGTTTATATTGTTAGTCTGTCGATTCTAAAATATATACCTATACTAAAAAATATATAGGTAAGATGTAAGATATATACTTCTTGAGTGTTTTTCGATGATAAATAGACTCAAATTATAATTACACCAATTAATTAAATGAAGTACCAATAGGTTTATAATGGTTTTGATGCGATTTTACTTAATATTTTATTGCTTATCGATTCGTATATGGAAAAAGGTATACAGTCAAAATGTTTCAAATGATGAATAAAATCCTTAATAGGAGTAAGTAGGTAGATACCTACCTAATTGAAATTAAGCTGTTTTAATACCTAGTATAAGTACCTATAACCATTTATTAGCCTCACACAGAAATTACATATTTTTACCAGTGAAATGTGATACTGAAAAGGCTAGTCTAGTATCTAACTAAACCATTTTTTTTAAATCCATGCGATTTTTTTGACATTATGCCTCGGAAACGTGTTATAATGAAAAATATGTGCCTACCTAATACCAATACAACCTAACGTTAAGAAGAACTTGACAGATTTCTAAAAAATAAAGTTTGTTCGTTAAAAGGTTAAAAGGAAGCATTTTTTCGAAGCAACTAAGAAAATATATGAAAGAAAAAATACTTAGATAAGCGCTTAGTCGTTCAGCAACTAAGAGAACTATCTGTCAATAAATTACAATCTTTTGTCTCTTTCCTTTTAGATTGATTAGACCAACTTTTAATGAGAAAAATAAACATCGCTTTAATAAAGTAGAAGAAAAAATTAAGTTTCATGATTGTCATAAATTTTACGTTTTATTAATAAACTCAGAAGTTTAGCGTTTAGTTTTAATAATCCTCCGAGATTCTTAAATAATAGTTCAAAACTTAACATATCATCTAGGTAGATATATACTATGCAGGCAGTTTTTAAATGCACCTATATAGTTAGGTGAGCATAGTTAATTAATATTCAGATTTTTAATAAATTAAATTACTGTTTTTAATTTAGAAATATAGGATATAATGTCATTTAAATAGGTATAAATGATATGTTATAGAAATAGAAATTAGCTTCGCAATTTGTTGCGAAAAATATAATATATACTTTTAAAACAAAAATATGCACATTTCATAACTTTTACAAAGAGTTTTATAATTTAAGAATTATTCATTTTATTTTACAGCAAATAATTAACTAAATGTATTTAAATTTCAATCAAAGTAAAATACATTAATAACTTGTAATGATTAATCATTCTCGGTTTTTGCCTTAAAAGTATCTTACTAAGTACTTTAAACAATTGTATAAGGTATATCGATTACGGTAAATTAAATTTTAACTATTTTTTCCGCCTAATTTTTAGATTTATATCTTTCCTGTATATAATCTATATTAGTATTGTTGAATAATCATAGAACAATTTGGGTAATTTCAAATTGTAATTTATTTTTATGTATGTTGAATAATATAAAGATATAATAGTTATATTGGTCTTGCAATGTTTCGTGATTATACCATAAACAGATTAAAATCTCCAATAAGTATAATTCTTATTTTCTCTTTGTTAGCAGTATTTTATAAAACGTTAATCTATATATTTTGTCGATTAGATAAATCATTCTCATGGAATTTAAAACCCTCTTCTTGGTATCTTCAAATATATGAAAACATAAATTTTCGATTCTACTTAATTATTATGTATAGATCATCTGTTATTGAACAATGTATTAATTGAGCAAATCATGTTCTATCACAGAGACTACAGATAATAAATAAACATGAAAACCGCTACAAATCGATATTTTAAAACATATGTTACCGATAGTAATAAATCTCATTTCTCAACGTCAAATATTCAAAATCACATTACATATTATAAGATTATTTGACTAAGGACACATTTTATTAAGTTTCATATTCTAGAAATATGACATGACATTTATAGTTTCTTCCTTTACTGAAAGTGTCATTTTATATTTAGAGAAAAATATTCAAGGTTTTGATTCTTCATCAACATCAACTTATCTTAATTGAAATAATAAAATATTCCAAATTTCCAATCACATTTTCATTTATTTCAATAAATTTTTAAAATATTAATTAAATAATGTATGATGTCAAAATAATATGAAGTTTGCCGCACACAATTCCAAATTAAGTTTAAAGTAATTATGTTTCGACAGAGATTGCTAATCTACTTATACATATATACTACTAATAAATTTATATAATACATTTAGAAGCGACATGGCTGTGTTTTGAACTCATTAGATATCGTCAGTCATGTATAACTAAATTTATTTTACAGTTAAGTTTGCAGTATAGTTTGTAATTTAACATATGTATAATGTATAATATATGTATAATGTTACAACATATATATGTCAGACAAAAATACTAATAACTATATACTATGTAACAAAATACTAATATAAATTACAAATGTTTTTATGCCATTGAACTCAAATTTTAAAAGTAATTCATCGATACTGCTACAAAAATGTGCCCTGAATAAATATACAAGCAAGAAATAACATTATAACTATTTTTTCTAAAATGAATTTTATAATATATACGTAATTATTCTATTGCGTAGATAAGCGATTTTAAATATTACAAATGTTTTCAAATATTTTTTCGTTCTTCACATTATTTCAGCAGAAAATGTATACGTTATTTCAAGCCTTAGCAAGTCTTCCTTATCGTTCGGATTCCATTAATTATGTACAATGAAATAGCCGTTGTGCAAACAGTTCCAGAGTTTGAGCCAATCTGACGCTGAAAATTTAAGTTATAATGAAATATATAAGGGGAGTTTCTCTATTCCCTGAAATATACGGAATTAATGAATGGTCTCGGGTTTATAATCCTCATGTGTTTGAGAAATTTCAAACATTCTGTGTCAGTTGCAATCGCCGAACGGAGTAAATATTCTCTTTTGAAATCAAACTCAAATGTGTGCTTTGAACAATTTTGATTTTCTTATATATATATATGCTATTCCTGCAGGATAGGTAATTATAATAAATGTAATAAATACGAAAATATGTAATTGTTTAAAAATATAATTCACACATATAAATAAACAAAAATTATGTAGTTATATTTATATATATATACTTCTTAAAGTAATTTGGTTCATATTCATGATTTCAGGCCCATAGCCAGGGAGGCCTGGCCTGAGAAAATGTTGAGACTCTCTTCAATTTTTTATTTATTTTCAAAAAGGTTATTTCCAATTGAGCTACCTCTAGAAATTCTTCAGCCCATCCCCCCCCCCCTGCCTCACCATGTTAATATTATTATGTAATGAATATGTAGTGCAGTAAAATTATAACATATTGTCGTTAATTATTGCACCAAATATTATACAGTTCATACTTTAATAAAATATCAAATTTGTAACTGCTTATTGTATCAATATTAATAAATAACTTCATATAATGAAAAAGACAATGTCAAAGACCAAAATGCTAAACATTTTTGAATATAATAAATTAAAACAAACACAACTTTATTTGCTTTGATCAAGATTTAATGTATTATTTTTGTGAGAAATTCATTGCGTCTTGTTTTTTGTACAAATTATTATTTTAACTTTCAGTTCTAATTTATTTTCATTGACTTAATTTGTTGTGTTATTTATGTGTTATGTGTATTTCTTAATTAGTGTCCAGAATTTAATAAAGAATAATTTGTGGAATGCATGAAATAGTTATTAATGAATTATTATTGTTATGACGTTATTTTGAATAACTTAAATTTATGTTTTTCACTATACTCGTAAGTAGTATCAAGAAATTTATAAATAATAATTGTTGAATATAATTAATTGTATATATATATAAAACAATTTAGTAAGTAATATTTATTTATTAAGTTTCTAAGTAAATATACATTTATTAATTATGTCCGTTAATGGTAGTTGGCATCTAAAATATAAATATTTCAAAAACAGCATTCTATTATATTTATATATATCTTTTTATGAGAAGCATAATATGTACTTCATTTTACTTCTAATTTTTTTTTATTGATCGAATAATTTTTCAAGTTGGATTAATTTTTTTCAAAATGTATTGTTATAAATAATACATATTACATGAAATCTGTTCCCAGGGTTAAAGTAAAAGGTATCGAATACATTTTTTTTTTATATTTTTACAAATATGTTAGCGTATTTCTGTACTCATATATATGAGTCCTATTTTAATTTAATTAAAATTATAATAATATAGAAGATATGATAGTTGACTCCAAGTAGCATTATTAAAATTAGCTGATACTTCGCCGTTGACACACGGCTTCATCAGAGAACTGATTGTGATGGAATTGTGTACATTGATAAAAGAGCGATAACATCGGTACATTCCCCTACATCGCTCTGTCTCTCAATTATATCAATGTACCCAATGTACATAATGTACCCAATGTACCCAATTTCTATACCCAATCAGTTCTTTGAGGAAGGCGTGTGTCAACGACGAAATATCAGAATAAAAATAATAGTAGAACAAAGCTGTTATTGTTCTGTCTAAATTTTTTAAATAATATATTAATATGTTGTAAATTAAATTAGTAAGGATAAAGTACAACTAAAATTCAATAAATAGGTATGTGTGCTTACATCTGGCGCATCCGTTTTCCAAATCTGCAATCATTGACGTAAAGATATACGAAACGTACCTTTTTTTCTTGGAATCGTATTCATTTTCTTTAGTAATATGTTTTATTTAATAATTCCAAAGAAATATAGAAATCTTAAAATGTAATTTATGATTAAATTATTATGCTGCAAAACTTATGTATGTATATTAAGTAAATGTAACATTAAAAAATGTTCTAAATTTATTGGAGATATGTATATGTCTAAATATATATAAACTTCATGCAGAACCATCCAAGACTTGTATCTTATTTATGCTTCATTGATACAAAAAGGCAAATAATTATTGGATAACATGTAGAGAAACTTAGAAATTTTCTAAAGTAAGTATGAAGTACCATTTGTTAAATATGATTTATATTGTGGTCCACTTCATAAACAAAATTTAAAAATCAATATTTTAATAATGAATAATGTTATTGGTCACTACTATAAACTGGCTTATCTAGTATCCAGTATATTCTATCACCTTTATCCAGTTAGTAATTTATATATGTAAACAAAAGATATTTTAAAATAATTTTAACTACATTTAAAACAGAAAAAGTAGTACGTTACCTGCAAATAGAGTTGCACGGTATGGTTTGGTCTGTCAAAATTCCTGAATGACCTGAAAGTTAATAGATAATTACTCAAAGAATCTCACCAGCTCTATTATTCCCGACCTCTTCCCCAAACATGCTCGCAAGCTTGCTCTCCGTGGTCACCATGATCTCATAATAAGAATCGATCGGCCAGTTGTCCAAAAACTGGGATGCCTGACGTGTCACGAAGATACCCAGCATCCGACAGAAGCCCGGATTTGCCAATTGACGATCTGCGGCTGAACCACTCGGCTCAATCGAGTCCGACTGGTAGAAGTACTTGCCCACATTCCAGTTGAACTGCTTGAAGATTCTCTTGAATAAGACCCCCACGTTGACGCCAATATTACCCACACCGACGCGCGTCAGGGTAGAGTACTCATGTTGCCTGGAGAGATGGAAGATGAAGGAGGCCGCTCCTGGGCTCAGGATGGGGAGGTTCCAGTAGGGTACCAAACGGGCCACCGGGGCCAGTGAAAAGTCACAGATGGGACCAAAGAGAACGCTGTCAGAGTATGGGAGAGAGAAGAGGAGATTGATTAACATTAATGATAATTCAAATATTTGGAATAATTTATGTGATTATATAATTTTCAAATAAAATGGCAGGTTGCATAAATTCAAAGAAGATATTTCGAATTCGACAACTTATCGTGGAATTTAAAAACCGTCCTAACTAAATTAGGAACTCATCAGGACTAGGAGCTCCTAACATTTAGAAGTGGTTGGCAATGGTTGGAGGAGTCGTCAAGACTTAAGGAGCTCCTAAATTAATAAGGAGAGTTTTTGCATTCCACCCTTAATCAGAGTCTGCAGGCACGCACCTAAGGGGGTGACCAAGAATTGTACAACGTTAAAGCCAACCTGATTATATAGTTAGAAAATGCCTCTACGACAAGACTATACATCGCACCCTCCTACAATAATAACATGTGAGAATGACTCCAAACCACAGTCAGTTTGCGCCAAGGCTATCTGCTCTCTTCCACTCTCTTCAACATCATCCTGAAAAGAATAAGGACTTCCCGGTAGATCACGAAGGAATAGGCAGCATTTGAGAAAGAACAATTACAAACTTACGTTTCGCCGACGATATATCGACAGCCTCACTGAACAAAAGCTGGATAAGGTCTCACAAACCGCTGAAAGCTGAGAATTTAAGGAGCTGGTTGCGAAGTGTTTCATAGTATGGTGTCCCCATAAAACTACGAAACATGTGAAGGTGAAGATTTGTCAATTATTTGAGATCACATAACGTATTTAAATAAATATATTTCGTATGTACATATATTCTATTATTGAATGAATATATTTACTCGATGTATCGGAGTATTTCTTAATCTATTTTAATATATGCGCCATTAATTATCGCAACAATTCTTTCTTTTGTTAATAAATATATTGAATATCTAATTACATTTATTTATTTTACATGTTAGAACTGCTGTACTACTTCTAATTCTTCAAAGTAGTAAATAGTTTATATAAGAATGTTAAGATGCACGATGCTATGTTAAATAAAATGTATTAAAATGCGCAAATTCCGTCGTTTTATTTTTCTCTGCTAATTAAAATTTACAAGGAGTAAAAATGGAAATTTCTTCTATATACTATCTGGGAGTAACTATTGAGAAGAAATATATCCACTTGAAATGGAAAGAACATAATATTATTAACAACACTATCAATAAAATAAACAAGCTTATTCGACTCTGCTTTAAATTAAGACACATCATTTCCAAAGAAAAAAGATTATTAAAATATAAAGCAGTAATCTTTTCAAAAATTAACTATGCAATAGAATTTTATATGAAATAAAATCGTAGCAGTCTTTGGTTTAAACAATTGCAAAGAACCAAACATAGAATTTAAAAAATATTATTTCACAAAGATGAACTATATAGCACAGACGCAATTCACAATGAATTAAATATTAAAAAATAGAAGATCATACAAAATTAAGATTATTTTTATTGATCCATAGACATACACATAACCCCTTATTGCAATTATTGCAATTAAAAAAGGAAGTAAAGAAAAACAAAAAGCCCATTTCCAGAATTACAAGAAATGCTCAAAAGCTAATAACTAATACGTACTCACACAATTATTTCAATAAGATAATTGATGAATCTGTTACCATGTGGAATAACACGCACATTGGTATTCGCATGAGAGAAGAAAAAGATATATTGTTAAAAACAAATTTGTCAACAACTCTGTTAAATCATTCCAATCTATCAATAATTATTAAATATAACCTAATGAAATATTTGAAAATAATTAGCATCGTCAGTGCCAAGAATAGCACATATATACTCATATAATAATATCTAAGAACTATATCTGCTCCTAATATATCTATCTACATATTTTCTAACAATCCCTTTTCGCGCTAAATAACTAATTAATAAATTTGTTTTACTTGTAAAAACAAATATACGTTTTGCAATAACATACCACACATGAATATTCATTGTATCCTACTACATGTATTATTACCAAGCCTGTTTTTCTATCAGACAATGCATATAATTGTGTGTATTTTTTATAATTTACATATGACATATTCACTATTACCTATTGGAAAAATACCTGTATGTATATTGAAAATTGTTGTACTTTACTATTCTAATATTTGTATTTTAATTGAATATTTTTGAAATTTACTAATATTGGAAATTACTATATTATCGGTATTTTATATCCTATCCACAAAACACTTTAAATCCAATACTCTTAGTTTCTATATTAATCCTAAAAATTGATATTACCACGATCAATACCCACTGCCTGTAATAATCTTTAGTTTGATACATAAATAAATGTATCTTCCTTCTCTTCTTTTCTCTTCTCTTCTCTTCTCTTCTCTTCTCTTCTCTTCTCTTCTCTTCTCTTCTCTTCTCTTCTC
>JAYRBW010062316.1:0-10008 GCA_036023295.1 Invenusta paracnida
TGCGCCTGAATTAGAGCTACAATAATATGTAATTTATAGGAGTATAGCTTGAATAATAAAAAAGTTTTTCGATAGCGATAAATAACTAGTTTTGCCTCCTTTTAAGCTGTAGGAATACGAAATAAAGTGCCCGTACAATATAGGCTATGCATACCAAATAATGTTGGCAAAACTTGTTATTTGCTGCTATCGAAAAAGTTTTTTTGTCATCAAGCTATACTTCTATAAATTACATATTATTGTATCTCTAATTTAGGGGCACATATCTATATTTTTACTTTTCATATCAATACTTTATATCATGTAGATATGCTAGTTTGAAATTCGATCTTTTATACTGTTTTAGAACCTAAATTACCATCGCATTGGTGGAAATATAAAATGACGAACTCTGAATATTTAAAAATACATATTTACGCTTTTTTGACTGAGTGAATTAATCTCTTGGTATTATTACTCTATGCTCGTAACATTAAATCCAGCTAATATAAAGTTCAACGTTCAAGCTGCATAGGTCGTATTCTAGTTCATTGATTGATGACCCTTTTGCATCGTATATGTTATGCAATTGATCGATTCTCTGTGATTGTTTTACAACCAACAGATCAATACTCATATCCTAAGGAATAAAATACTGACTTTATATCTCTGAATTATTGTAGAAGAGCATTTTGATCATCTAAAAAGAGAAAAGGCCGAAAATAATTAAATATTAATCTCAAATTCTAAAAGAACATATTATGAAATCCTCTTGAAGCAAGTTGCGAGTACAGACAGATACAATGTTCGACGATGACCTCATCAATAAGTATACACGACTTTCTTCAAGAGTCAAAGGTTCCTACATGTGGAAAGAAAATGGTCTCGAGATTTACCATCTTCATCTTCAATTAAAATACATTGACGAGGAGAAAAAATTACGACGATATGAGGTGGGTTCCCGGAGATTTGACAGAAACATGTGTCAACTACTTCTTTTGGGAATGGCTCAGAGTGGTAAGACGATGTTCCTAAATAATATAGTCAACTATCTCTACCGTGTCAAGCCGAAAGACGATTTCCGACTTAAGGCAGTTGTGGATGAAAGTGAGGAACATGTCAAAAGCTGGGTGACGTGTTACACATTCTGGTGGAATGAGAAGTTCCCTATTGATTTCGGCCTAACAATAGTGGACACTCCAGGGTTTTCTGAGAAAAGTCTGCAAGAAACAACTTATCAAATAAGTGAACTATTCACTTCGCGGAGTGCCTATCCTTCCCAGATGCTTACTTCAATTGGATTGGTAATGCGGGGACATCAACAACTGCTCTCGGGTAGTGAAAAATGGATATTTGATCACATTCTGGGCCTAATTAGTAAAGACATGGACTGTAATATCTCTTTTATCTCCACCTTTTTCAATAATGAGCTTCTTTCCATTCTTGATGTGATGAAAGAAGATGGCATAGACGTAGCGGACGAACGAATCTGTCAAATGGATAGTTCCATAATCTTTGAATTAGCTACAACCGAACCCGAAATGTACCTTTGGTATCGCCTACAAGGTAAATTAAAGAAATTTCTTGACTCCATCGCCACTTTGCCGTCCGTCTCTTTGGCGGAGACAAAGCAAATCTTACATCAACGTCAACTTCATTTGAGAACCTCGGCGTACTTTGAAATAGAGGCTTTGAAAGGACTTTCAAAACTAGAACATATCATTTTCAAGTTGTATCGTAAAGATCGCTGTCCAGCGAGTCAGGCAATGGTTTTGTTCCGTGATTATCATAATACTAAACATCAAATGTTATCCTACATTGAAAGGGTCCACGACTGTGCAGACAAGATCAATGCGTTAGCCGTATGCCCCTTCAAGTTGCAAATACACGCTGACAACATCCGACAGAACATTAGCCTAGAAAGCTCCAAGTCCGTCGAATCGAACCGGGAAAATCGCATTGAACTCCTACAGCACATACTGACTATGGACAAACTCCTGAGTGACTATCGTACAGAGTCCACTGCTGGGGAGCAGTGGCAGTTTAATGAAGCTTTGGATCAGCTGATGGATTCGAGTCGTACTACCTCCATGGAGTCTCTTTATACGCCTGTGAGTCTTCTCAGCGAATATGAAGCCGAAGTGGGCAGAGAGATTGGAAAACTTTATCTGAATGAAACGTCCAGCTGAACGGGACCAATCTAAAAAACTAGATGTGTGTTATGCACGATTTAATTGTCAACCTTTATATTCATTAGAAATTTAACTAAACGGGTTAAATAAACGTTGTCAATGAGCATTATACAGACGATGTCTTGTTTTTATTCTATATTATTTTCAGTATTATTATATATTTTTTCGTTTTAATTGCATTTTTCTAAACTTTTTGACAGACTAATGAATAGTGCTAAATTTTTGTGTTGAACGTACATGAATCTAAATAGAAAGCTGTTGGTATGCTTGAAATGTTTCATCAAACAACAAAATTGTCACCACTTAAAAATGAGCCTATGATGGTATTTTGCGGTTTTTTATTATTTTCTAAAATTGAAAATCTAGAATACAACTAAAAGCTTCAAGGATCTGTATTTTTAAGTACGTTGGGTATCATTTATTAATATATAATACTCCGAAACAAACATATAAGAGAGGTTTGACTAGAATTTTCTCACAACGTGACAAACGTAGGTGTGGTTTTCATTTCTATGAAAAAAGACAGCTATTTCCAATATTTTCTGCAGATGACATTTACAACCCAGAGTAATAAATGCAGTTTTATAAATATGTATACATTCATATATAATCATTTGTATGTGCATTACAATTTTAATTGTATAGACAGAAAACAGCTTTGTTACTTACTCTATTGCTAAACATGTAAGAACTTAATTGTTTGTAAAATAGAGGAATAATTTAGGAAGGTGTATTACATTTTATGCTACGCTTATATTATAAATGCGAGAGCAAAAAATGTTGCTCACTGTTTATAGTGAAAAATATTTATTAAATAGGGTTCTACTATAGAGTGAGCAAAAATGTTTCCTTTCAATGTTTTTTGCTCACTACAATTAACAATTTAAATTAATTGATTGCTACAACGTAGAGTAAAATACATTTTCAGCATGAAATTACACGATACGGTAGCATTGTCAAGCCAAAAACAAGAGAGTTAGTGATTCGTTAATTGCTCTAGACATTGGAATTGGAATTGGCTTACGGAATTCTTTGACTCACTCATTTATAATATAAGAGAGACATAAAACGTTTAAGCGCACTCGAATTGACTTCATTGCTCATTTAAATTTGTATGCTCACTTGGACTTCGGCCGCGTGAGCAAAAACTAGCCAATTCTCGTGGCATAATATACTATTCTGAAGATTTATTGATTTATAAGTTTGGTATAAACACCATCATATTATAATCAACAAACTGTTGAAATCACTGATCAGCTACTCATTGTTATGATAATCTTAATGGAAGGTAAGACATAATATGTTAACAGCAGTTGCGCTAATTCAAAAAGTAATAATACTATATGCCTAGTCAGTATTGATACTCACGTGAATACATGTATCAATAATATATAATAATAAACGTCAATAATCTCAGAGATGATCATGTCCTAAAGACATTACAATGTACAAAAGCAATGTATGTAAGCTTATCAAAAAATAACAATAACTAGATATAATACAGATTGGCGCATAAGTTATTAAACATGATTATACAGATTATTTAGAATAACAACACATTTTGAAAAAATAAAGTTCACGACAGGTGCCCAAAGAGCATTGGCTAGGATGTAGTCTTCAAATCAAAGAAGAACACAACTTGACACCTTATATGACAAATATCAGGAGTGATATTGTCAAACTCGTTTCGAATTTTGTCTTCCAAAGCTGCAATAGTTCTTGACTTTTGTGCAAACATTTTGTCCGTCAGGACACCCCAGAAAAAGAAATCTGGAAGTGTGAGATCGGGTGAGTGTGCCGCGACCATTCGATCGGTCCTCTGCGCCCAACCACCACTCATAGAACATAGTGTGGTGGAGCACCATCTTGTTGGAAATAACAGTTGTTTAGATCTATGAGATTGGATGCAGAAGGAATACATTTTCCTTCAACATAACAATGTAGTTCTCTGAATTAACAGTGTGGTCAAAGAAAAAAGGGCCAATTAATCCTCTAACAAAATTGGAGGCGACGGTTGGGATCGTCTTCATTTATTGCTCGTAGTGCATGAGGTCGATATGGTTTAAGTCCTAAATTCTTCATGATGCAGCCAAGTGATCTTCTGTTTATCTTTAGTTCCACAGCAGCTCATCTTTGTGACATTCTTGGGAGGTTTTCAACGTAATCAGTAGCAATAACATCAAGATTTTGTTCATTTATTTGTGTCTTTAGGGGACCATACCTCAAGGCATCAGCAACTGTCTCTTATAGTTTCTCAAATTTAGATATTAATTCTCAAATTGTCGAATTATAAGGAGGTGGAGTTTTGAGCTCATTTGGCCACATATCCATAACAAATTTATAACTGCAAGATCCAAGATAAAATTGTCTTATAACATGTATTCCTTCATTCAACTGCAGGCGGCTGTTTGCTTGCGCAATGGTTTATCAAAATAATTGCTGTTTTATGCGTCACTGTAGTTTATCAACCTTGTCTACCAGCAATCGTTAGATCTGATTGGTTCTGAGCCAGCGCAGAATAACACTGCAGTTGATATTGATCCATTAACATCAATTTACATGGAAAGTCATGAATTTTACTTTTGTTTTATAAAATATTATATTGGATTAAGGAACTTACGCATTGACGGAAACTTAGGGTTTCACGATTTGGAAGCATCCTCATGCTAGAAACAGTAATTCTATTATTGATTATACGGTCAATAAGATAGGTTTGTTTATCTGTGTCTTAGCAACTGATGTCAACATTTCAGTTTCGGTTATTTTTGATGAAAGGAAATTAGTTAAATTTCTATAGTATTTGTAAATATAATATGAAATATTCTTTAAATTGCTAAATATTATATTTCCTAAAGTACATAAAAGAAACAGGTTTACTTAATTTATTATCAACAAAAGTAACCAAAATGCATATTTTAGACTGAAGTCAATTATATCTTAGTTACACTTAGACGAATCTTATTATTATCGTGTAAGACTTCCCAAAAACTAAATATCAGAAATATATGAATAATTGTGAACCGTAGTAATATTCCCTTTAATTAGTCATATGTATTGAAGTAATAGTATATGTACATGTTATGTAAGCATGCAACTTGAATTAACAATAAATTTGAGATAACTTATAATAATCACTAACTCATTTTGGTATTCTAATCCGTGTCAAAATTATTGTTCCTTTTTGTTTCGGTTTTGTCGTTGTAAATCGTGTTACCAAAGTCGTCTAGACAATATCTTAAAATTATTTGTGTGTGTGTGTTATTAATATGTGTAGGTATATGCGACGGTTATATTTTAGACAGAACATAATCAATTGAGAGATTTACTGAAATAAATAATAAGGTTAAATAATAAAACAATTTAATAATATTTTTAGTCTTATAGTCCAATTTAGAAATATCGGCTATAATCGCTTATAAATACATAATTTTTTAAGAAGAAAACTCATAGTATGACTATTTCCGCCCAAGTCTATATATATTCAGATTTCACTGTACTAGCCATATATAACTAATCTATTTACTGGAGGCACTTCCCCGTCCCCCCTCCAATAATTGAAACATTCTCTAGAAAAGTAAAGTTTTTAAGCGTACGATGTAGTTGAAATATAAAAAAACGTTTTGTAACACTGATCAAAAACGGTAATATTTTTTTCAAATAAGTACAAATATTATATTATTATTGTTTATATTTAATTATAAATTGGAATTTTATCATTTTTGAGAAAGGTTTGTTTCAAACAATTCTTTCTTGACAAATATGTCTATAACACTGTATTTTTTCAAAAACAAAAAAAGTTCCCTAAATTATTTGTAACAAGTATTTCTCACTTAATTAAAATTTCTATAAATTCTATATACAACTTCAATTTTACTCATAATATTGGTTATTTTTACAGAACTACACAGACAGATTTTGGCTCAGAAATCCAGTAAAATAATATATTCAACATACATACTTTATCAGACAAAACTTTACAAGAAATATTGACTTCAATGGACAAAGAAAACATTGACTTGTAACAAAGAAAGATCGAGCAAATATTTTATTTATAGTTAAATGCACATTTTGTAATAAAAAGACAATAATAAATTATGTAATTGATAACTAGTTGAATTTAAAAAGTCAATAGTCAGAATGCATTAAATATCACAGATAATTATTATAAACTGATTGTTTCACTATTATTGATTTCATTTACATACATCGCGCTTTAAATCTTCGTCAATATAAAATCGTTTTATTTTAATAAATTTGATGTAAATGGATAATCTAAAATTAGTGTTTAATAATTTGTTTTAATTCATTTTAAAAGTGAAGTATACATATTCAAACAGTTCTAACATACGAAAGTCGTTTGTTACATATAAATCATTACCTGTGTTATCTAAAACTGTTTTACTGCATAAAGGATTTAACTACTGTCAGTTTTTAAAACATTCTTTTGTAAAAGATTTTGGGTATCGACATAGTGTAGAGTAAAACTGCATACATTATAATCAATAAGAAAGTAAACTCTGTATCATAGAGTAATGATTGTATATTATGTATAATTACTCTATGCTCATGTATTATGCTATGTATATAATTATTATGTGTTAAATATGGTAGGGGATATATATACAACCCCACTCAAAAGAAACGCGCCCACCTTCATTTATACACAAATATAAAATTTTTGTTATTAAACTTTAACCAAAACACTTTAAACCTTAATAACATTTAATTATAAATAAATTGAACAATTTTATAGTTCCTATAGGTATCAATGAATATGTAGTGGCCCTGAAAAGGTCCATTTTAGCGTTCTCAGAAAAGGGGAGAAATGGGGGAATTTGGTAAATATTTTGTATGACCACCACGAGCTGCAACTACTGCCTGAAGACGTCTTGGCATTATAGATTCAATGATGTTGTTGATGACATCTGCGGGCATATTAGCCCATTCCCTGTGTACTGCTGTCTCTAACTCTTCCATGCTAGCTAGTTGAAGTGGTTCAAGCATGTCTTTCAGATAGTCTCATTGATTATCTTTAAGGCAGTTTAAAAATATAAGGAAAACATCCGACAAAAAATTGAAGTTATTTCAAAAGAAACACTTAGAAGAAGAGCATGTGTTGTCGAGCTCGATTATGTCAAGAAAAAAATCGTGGCCATTTCCAACATTTAATCTAATGTTTATAAAGATATTGTTGTCAATAATTATATTTTCTCTGTTACATATATCGTTGTATTAATTCATGTACATAATTATGTTTTTAAAATATTTTAATAAAAATTAGTTTGTTACTTGCGTCATTTTTCGAAAACCCTGTATTAAAGAATATGTATTTATATACAGATTTAAATAAAACTATAGGATTTCTCGCTCAAATTGTAACTAATTCCCAACAAATTCCAATTGCTAAATTTAGAAAATGAAACGTCATAATTTACGTGACTTCTTATTGGCTGATAAAAATTGCGTAAGCGTTAAGAAATTCTGAACAAATAATATTTTCATTACCGAAATTCAAATTGTTATTATTTTCATTCAAATTGTTAACTTTTCTATTAAATGTACTCTACAGTTATTTGATATATACTTACTCTAAACTTTATAGACCCTTATAAAGACAGCATTATAGACAACATTTTAATTGAGATTAATTTTAATTTTATTTAATAAATAATTGTGCAAGTTGCCGGATTATATTATGTTATATATGTATGGGGTCACCCATAAAGTAGGTGGCCCTAGATAGTCACTAAAACTAAATAACAATATTCTGTTAGCCTACAATTAGCCAATTCTGATCATTTATAATTTGAATGGAAATAACAACAATTTAAATTCTGGTAATAAAAATAGAATTCTTTCCGAATTCTTTCCACGCTTACGCAATTTTTAGCAGCCAATAAAAGTTGCGTAAATTATGACGCATCATTATCCAAATTTAGCAATTGCAATTCATTTGGAATTAGCTCCAATTTGAGCGAGAAAACCTAAGTTTCAAATATATCAATGATAAACGATATTTAAACTAATCCAAATTAGAAATGGAAGACTAAATTTATGAAAAATGATTGTATAATTGGAAAGAATTGTCACCTACCATCCAGGTCCATCAAACTTTCCTCCATAGTTTTCTTTTTCTTTCCCACACTTTTTTTGGTTGCATCAAAACCCCAGACGGCGGCGAAAGTAATAAGGACGAAAAGAAAAATCCCAATGTTCGACATTTTGCTCCTGAAATATATATTTGTAACTTGTCTGGGGAATAGAAGTACAGACTATAATTTATAATATGAATAACAAATATGCAATTACTTCAGAAACTTCATGAAACAAATTACTCACCACAAAAGAGATACTGTTTAACGTTTAGACAAATATGCATTCAAAAGAATAATGAGTTAACTTGCTGTACTTTTTATATATGCATATGTCGAGGGTGAGTGTACCCAGTTTCTGTACCAACTTACCAACCACAACACTACATATACATACATCAATAGTATACTTGAAGGACAAGGTACGGTGTGTTTGTGCATAGCAACTGGAGTGATTGATTGACAATGACCAAAGTAATTCAGACTGCTGCAATAACACTGCATTATTTGTGATCACAAGAACGGGGACATGGATTCTGTGAGACAAGTTAGCTTTCAAGTCTCTACGTCTAGGTAAAACTACTTTTAATCATTACCCAGTTGTATAAAACTTGACAACGTAATTAAATACTGTATGTCTCTCAAAATGACATCCTTGAAAAAAAAGAATATCATACCGTAATTAAACATAGAGTTTGACTGATATTGGTTTCATATACACCAATACGTGAATGTACGTCCTACCGAGACAGCTTGCATAAGACCTACCTACCGAGACATCTTAAACGATAATATATATATAATTAAGCTTTTGCTTTTTAAATACTAATAGACATGTAGAATATGAAAAGTACTTTTGTTTTTCAAAATATTTTATTTTAAAGATTATATTTGACATGCAAATTTTCTACCTACCGAGGGCACCAAAATTTGCATAATACCATCGTACCGAGGCAGTGAAATTTTAGTGCAAGAATTATCTACCCACCGAGACAAATATGTAATTGCAATATTATTATTATATACTACTTCTAGTAGTTGACAACAATTAGTAAATAATTTATGATAAAAAAGTATATATTAAATGTTAAATATACGCGTTATGGAATCATATTTTTAAAATTAAGATTATCAAAAATAAAATCATACAGTGTTGTATAATATTAAAATATATCTATGGAATATTAAATTGATTTATAAAGTAAACATAACAGGTATAAAATATATTACCAATTTAAATTAAACTTCGGTTAATTGAAATTTATCAAATATTATATTAAACTATTCTATGAAGTATACCTTATTTAAGAAATTGTCATATATTGTTAATTATTTTTGAAAATAAAATAGTAAGGCAATCAAAGTAAAAAGTTTGGATAAATAAAAAAAATTCAATATTTTTTTTGTTATATAAATTTAACGTATATAATTCTGTAGCAAAAATATTTTTACAATAACAAGAAATGCAAAATATTTCAATTCTAAATTATTTACTATAAATATTACTGTCCAACATATAATTATAAGTTTTATGGCCTATATATATTATTTAAATTTAGTTTTTGACCGAGCTATCAATTATAAAATTGTTATCATTTATAAAAATCAAATTTTAATTATTCATACAACATTTATTGACTCATTAAAGTAGAATGGACTTCGTGAATAACCAACGTACCGAGACAATCAAAATGGAATAGTTGAATCGATTCCTTAACTTAAGCAATACAATATTTGTATGTCTC
>JAYRBW010062317.1:0-10008 GCA_036023295.1 Invenusta paracnida
CTATATTTAGAAATATGAATATAAAGGTATGTAATCTTAGATCTGAAAAAAGTGAGGGGACATTGCTGTTCCAGTATCGATTTTTAGATTCCAATATTGAATTTTATTGATTTTAATTTTTTTATAAAAAGTAATTTAACTAGTTTTGATAGACTGGGTGGATATTGTTTGTCTCAATATTGATAACTATTTTTATTCACTTTTGGTTTTTTAATGATAATTTTATATATAGGATGTATTTATATATTTATGTATACTGATATATATATATATATACTCGTATATCTAATAATAATACATACCTATTATAATGATTTCCAACTGCATCTTTCAACAGATATTTGCAGGACCTTAGTGGTGCCGGTGGTGACCCCTACCTCAACCGATTAGCTGCCAGTTACGCTCTCACTCAAATGACGTCACCAGCCATTTACCGGACAAATTCAACCTATCAACGGTTTTCACCGTACTGATGAAAACAAATATAATATGTATATACACAGTATATTCAAATAAATCAGTCTAAAACGCTATAAAAAACCTATCATATACAATATATTATGATATTTAGCTCTTTTAACCACGTTTCATACTTACCTAGTGTGTTCAATTAATATTATTGAAATATGCAACGTTTTGTGTATATAATTAGGGTTGTTATTTATACGCTGACTTCGCAATATACAGGTACATTAGTCATTTTGTGCAGTTTTCATAACATCAAAGTATATTTTCTTTAAAACACATCATCAGTAAATTAAACTGTATTTATTTTAAAAGTATCTCTAATACTTATTGTCATACACTGTCATTAGAAATTATTACTCTTTATATGACTAATTTGACACCATTCACATCATGAATCATGAGCTCATTATCTTACATAATGTTATCTATTGTTTGCATTGTATTTATATTTTAACTTCAATTTGTTATTTTAAGACACATTTGTTTTACTTGGTTTGTTTTTGTCTAATTCTCTCACATGACACGTAATTTGTGATGATCTACATGATAATGTAGCTATGCTCCTGTTCTGTTATATCTATAAAAAACAAATATATAATTTTATCTATTTGTATAAAACATAAAGAATTTGCACAATCTTAATGAGAAATATTTGTGCATCATGGTTGAATTATTTCTTTTACTTTCTTTTGCTTCTATCTACTTCTCTTTATGTACAATTCAAATTTATACACATATTACGCTAACTTATTTATGTATTCTATGGTGTATTTAAAAAAAAAATTAAAACATTATACTTCACTTAAATATTTTTTTTTATTAAAAATACGTGTTAAATCTCGACAACGAAGTACGAAGATGAAAGTTTAAATATAATGTGAAAAATTTGAAGATCAATAAGCCAAATATATGATTTTAGTTTGATTGGCATATTATTAAATAGAAATATAACGCTGACTAAAAAAGAAAAATCTCTAAAATTTAGACAAAATTTAATTAATAAATTCGTGATGATTATTTTTTGCTGTCTTAGCTTTCAGACTACTAATTAATAGTCTTAATTAATTATTTTTAATTTCAGTGATTAAAGGTTTAATTAACTAGTTTTCAAAATTATGAGGGAACAAAATAGATTCGCAGGTATATACTTATTATTATAATGGTACATATATAGATAGCATTTTATAGTTATATTTATGCAAAAATATTTTTGTCATTTGTGATAGTTTATTTATTTTGTGGTTCGTTGCAGCCTCGTCTAATTTAAAATTATAATAAATATACATTTGAATATGCTCGACCAATTGCTCTGTTAATTAAATATTTGATTTATTTGTGTTAAAAATATGCCAAATGTACATGTGAATATCTTTAGCTATTTATTAAATAGTGAAAGTACATACCGCGTACGTTTTAACTTCGAGCGATCATGCAATCGTAAAACAATCAGGAATGTTATGATGATGGTGTAAGATTTTAAATGTTCTCATATGTTTTAATTAAAATGTGATATTTTAAGAGGTACAGCTAAGTTTCTAAATACTAAAGTAATGATGACGAAACATGGCCGGCAGATATGACTGTTCTGATTTACATTTGCCATTTTGCTACATTATTTATGCCACCATTGCAAGTGCAGTTATTAAAGTTAAATAGATATCTATATTAAATACCTATTACGTTGCGAGGGTGTTTTACAGATATAATATATATTTATTAGGCCAGTGACCTATCAGTATTATGCACAAAATTATTTGCGTCACCCTTTCTTCCCTCTACAAATAAATGTCAGCGGATTATATTATATCAAAATGAGAAATGGAGATTTCTTTGAATTTAAAGCCTTAGATTATCATAACTCCGTACTAAAATCAAGACTGGAACCTAAATTGAAAAATTTTACACCGTCAAGACATGACAAGGTTTAATAGAATTTGAATGATATCAAACTAGGTTTACTAAAAAATGTAAGCGTTCAAAAATCGAAGTCAGGTCATACGCATACAGGAAGGCGTTGCGTTAGGTTATCAATATATTGTTATAATCATAGAGATAAGAGAGTATCCTCTCCTATTTCTATGGTTATAATTGTTACTGTTATTTAATTAATGTATAACATTATTAATAACATTACATTTTTATTAGTATTTATTTTACCGTAAACCGAGGGCGAATTTCAAATTGAAAAAGCTATTTACAACGTCATTTGGACATTTCAATGCAATAATAAAAATTCTTTGTGGTATTTTTTTCAAAATGGCTTAAATTGCTCTAGTATAATTACGGGTACTTCAATAATATTCTCAACATTGGTGACGCGGTGCTTTACACCGAATTAAGACATATTATTGAATCTTGACTTCAACATATCGCTGTTTTATTAATGTACTAAATAATAGATGTATTATTGTATATATGTATATCTAGACGTGCTATAATGTACGAGTATATATATAACTGTTTCAACATAGAATAGAAAATCGATTTGCAAATATATTAGTAGATCTGCAAAAATTGATCACTCCTCATTTATACATGTATCAATTTAAAGAATACCGCAAAATTTATATTTTTACTTTGGGTGTTGTTACTTTTGAGAAAAGCTTCAACCGTTCTTATCTGTAATAATTAAACAAATTTGAATTAAAAAATTCTTAACATTTAAGCAGTATAATTAGGGGAGAATATGATACAGTCTGTTACGTGAAAATTCTTTATATACAAGTATTGCCTACGACTTGACGGTCTTTGTCATACCGTTGTTAACTTCTAAATGCTATACGCATTTCGAATTATATTGCATTCAATTGAACGTGTTTATGCAAATATTTAATAACAAATTTAAGTTAGTTACTTTTGAAATTTATTTATGTTATTGAATTACATATATTCATATTTACTTAATACTATCAAGTTGATACAAATATAATTAAGAAAATGTATAAGGTATATAAGTTAAATTATCCTAGTGGTTATTTAAACAACGGAATGCATAATAAAACGAATAAAAATGCTATTAATTTCTTACTGTGCCTAATATCAGTATCAATAATGGAATACTTATACTATTATGTTAATATTTTACATAAACCGCAGTTCTCTTAGCACAATAGTCGATAAGCTTCTGCTACAAATATAATATCGTAAACATGTAATTTTGTAATAAGCGTTGTTCAATTTTATAGGATGTTCTCAAAATGTCTATTATTATATAGAAGTAATTAATAACAGTTCAAGCAGTATGTTATGGCTCGCACGCACGATCACTCAATAATTTTTGTAATAAGTATATTCGTATTTGAATTTTTCCAAAAATATCTAAATAAAGTCTACATACATACATATAGTTTAATTTACTTGAAACAATGTAATTATATTTTTACCCTTAAGTCAAACTTCAGCGCACGCAGGTTAAACTCATAGACTTCTATATAATATTAAATATTATATAGATATGATATTATACCTATAGAAGTCTATGGTTAAACTTGTTGCGTTTCCTATTTCCTTTACAACTTACCAAATAACTTTATCATATATGTATGTAAAAATAAAAGAACAAAGCGTATTTTTAATAATCAAATGTAAGAAATAGTATATTCTTGAAAATTTACAACAAATAAAGGCAGATTGTGTATAAAAAGCAAGCCAAAGCACCATTATATATGTGTAAATAGAATTGAAACAAATATTTATATAATATATACACACATAATACATCAAACAATGGAAGACAATAACATTGCATAAGTCACAGAAAGATTGAAGATTGTTTTGTATATCTCTAATAATTTAAGTCACCTTTGAACAATATAGATATAAAGAACATTTGTTAATATAAGAATAAGATAAAAAGGATCAATAAAAGCAGTACATGAAAACTGTCGAGTATATATTCTAAAAACAAGGCAATTGAAAAACGTGTATAAAGGTATTTTAAACTATTCCAGTGTTGACAAAACAAGCAATTGTTTGAGAACTTTAGTCTGACTTGTCTCTCTGATTTCCCCAGCGAGGAACATTTCATCGACAACACTGTAGACCCGGTAGAAATTGAACACCAGATCTAACTCACATACATTGTGAAAGTACTCGTTTAGGACCTCAACAAAGTTGTGAATCGCTTCCAGGTACTTGAGACTGTTGTCAATCACATCAACACAAATGCAAAAGTAGAGGCCCGCGTAGCGCCGATAGATGACTTTGAAGTTGCGGAACTCAACAAAGTTGGTGTGTTTGGCGTCGCGAATTGTGACCAAGGCGTGCACCTCCTCGATCAATTTCTGCTTCTCTTCGTCATCGAAGTGCATGTACCACTTGGCTAGACGAGTCTTTCCGGCTCGATTTTGAATTAGGATGAAACGAATCATTCTTAATGGTGACAGACTACAACAGAAAGGAATAACATATTTACTATATATATATATAAAGTATAAATAAAGTATATAAAATGTGATTGAAAAAAGACTGACAAAAACGAAAAGTTTAAACACACGACATAATGCCTTTATAAAAATAATTATTGCAAATTTCGCCTTAATACACTACTGGTCAGTTTCATTTCTTAATAAATTTTATAGAAAATGCATAAAATTGAACCAGAGTTTCCACTGTCGATCGCCAGTTGTGAAAGATACAATTAGTTAGCAAATATATTTTATAACAAAATATTAAATTATAATCAAACGTGTTTTATTTGTTAATAATTCAATATCAATAAGTGTGCGTGTAGTAAGTACTGAGGTGTTTCACGTACGTAATTGGATAAACATTGAATGTCTCAAGAATAAAAACATGTTTTCTAAAATAATGATGAGCAATGTAATGTTATATTTAAACAAATGGAGCATTTACCAAAATGAAAACAAATTGTCTTGTGCTGTTATTGTAAAAGCACAGGAATAGCAAAAATATCCGTTCGTCAACAGTAACAAGAAACTTTGAAGAAGCCGTGATGTTGTATGAGAGAACGTTAAAATTTGATAATGACATATTTCAAAGGAGAAAGATTTAAATTGAAATTTAAATAGACTGTTTCGATTATTTAATGGAGATGAACCGAAGAAATATAATAGAATTCGTATATATCGACGATTTTCATATATCAGCATTTTTGTCTTCCTTCTGTAGATTTCCTATATTTTACATTTATTTAAGTTCGTCTGTATCGCTTTTTCTATATCAGCAATTTGTCTATAGGCACAATTTTTATTCCCATGCTATAATTTATTTGTCTATTTCGGCGGGGTTCAATACTGTTGTCAATTTTCAATAAATAAACAGTATTAAAGTTCTTATGTCATAATACTTTTGTTACACCCATAGACAGATGTAAGTATATACATATATTTAAACAGGTATTGAGTACATATTAAATGACAGCGACTAAGCAAGCAATGAATCAATAACAACAAATACTATTTTATTATGCATATTTTATTTTACAAAATATTCCACAACTTTTCCTACTTAATATATACTAGAAAAAGTTTAGTAGGAACCCGTTTCATATAAATTATCAGTTGAAATAATCACATTTCACCACAATTTATCAGTAAAATTACAAATATATTAAAAAAATGCTAGCGATATACATACACATTAAATGCTCTGAGGTGATATATAAACAGGAAATAGTATCCTGCCGTTATATTTTAAATCCAATACAACTGATGATATGCAAAATAGGTCAATTATACAAATTCACCTAGATATCACCAGTTTGTCTATATATCGACGTTTTTCTCACCCTTGATTCACCGAAATAGACGAATTCTAATGCAGTATAATATTAAGTGATTAACATTAATTTAATTTCGGAATGTGCCAAGTAAAATAATTCTAAAATCTTTAGGTTTACAGAGCAAGAAAGAGTGTTTCACTTTTTCAAAGAGCACAATAACTGAAAAACACTATTTCTGTTGCAGCAACCATTTCAATTTTTTTATCAATCATTATCAAACTTTATCAATATCATTACATATATTTGATTTCTACAAAAATAAAACTTCTCTGATCCTAGCTAGGATCAAAGTAATAGTTATTAAATATAGTTATATATATTAGTTATAAATATTATGATAGCATAACAATGCATAGCTTTGTGGTACTCACTATAAGTACAAGAATAAATTAAAAAGTACATACTTCTTATCCGATTCAAGCTCCATATGCACCTGTCACAAATTTATTTTCTTTATATGCTTTAGAAAAAAATAACTTGCTAATTTTTGAAGCAATGGAAATCAGGTAAGCATTCCTAAACTAAAAACATATGTGGATTTTTAAAGTAGATTTACAAGTCAATCTTTAAAGCATCCTTAAAGTTGATCTGATTGTGATAAATGTAAAATATAATTTATATTATATTATAAAATGTATGAGTAAAACCAATTGGATTGTGCCATTAAAATAAATATTAAAATAAAATGTGTTATAAAATATTGAAAACAGTAAAACATGTTAAAAAAAATATGTCTGAACAAATTATGTTGAGTCAGTATATGAAAAATTATATATATGCAGAAATAATAAGTAAAAAAGCTAAAACTTTTTATTCAACTACAATAAAGCAGTTTTAAGATATAAAAAGTATATTATATTACTAGGAAAATTTCTCCTTAGCTAAATAATATGTTCAACTAGTTTTATTATTCATTTTTTATCTTTCAAAATAAACAGTACTTGTCTATATATACAAAAATATATTTACTTTCATGAAATTTGATTGTGAAGCATTATCTTAATCAGAATACTAAATATCTATGTTTTAGAAAAGTCACAAAAGGTTAGTTTTCACCAATGCTTTAGTTATCCTACCAGTCATTTCCCAAAGTTCACTTTTTAGCCTGTCATTCAATGCTACACATTTCTGCTTTAAAGATGGTTGCCTAATTAACTGTTTTTTTGTAGAAACTGAAGTGGTGTACCAGCTGAAAGATTAAACATTGTTTTTAAATAGTTTTTTAGGCTGCAGTAAGCCTTGTTGATTCCATTTTTCTGTGTATTTTTTACAATCATGTGATGGAATCACACTTGTAAAAATTACAATTGTATTGCCTACTATTTGTATCTTTCTCTATTGTCAATTCTTTCAAATACTGACAAATTCAAACATGTCAAAAGAGTAATTATTATGATTTTGTTAAAGAATGGCCATGGTATAATGAGAGAAATTATGGATGGAGCCTAAATATGTGCAATAGGTCAAATAATTCTTAAATATATGTTAAGAACAATTGCAATTTAAGTACAACTATTATATATAACTTTATAAACCATTAAAATATATACAGATATATCACAAATATGTATGATGTACTTGTAACTTTATTTTATATATATATATATATACACACATAAATATAACAAATTAAAAAGCGATAAAAAATTAACCACATCAATAAAAATAAGAAATATATGGTAGACTAACATCTTTTATTATAATTCATAATTCATAATTAAAAACACTGTCAGATCTGAATTATTAATTTCAAAAAGAGGTTTGGTATGCAACTATGATAATAAAATGATTAGCAACAAAGGCAATAGATAAAAAATGAATGACTTTTAGAAATTTTAAATTAAATAATTTCAGAATAACCCATTTATAATGAATTCTGGTAAGGTTACTGTCAATATTATACCTTAATCTTTTTGTTAAAAAATTCTTTAAAACAATTGAATAATGTATAAATAATGTTTTTTTCTATAATTTTCCCCAAAATACTCCAAGCCTTATTTATTATAGTCAAGATGGTGGATATTTCTAATAAATAAACACAGAATCATAATATAAAAATATTTTACTGTGTCTATTAGGCAGGCTACCATTGAATTTAATACAAAAAAACAGTGTCTTTATTATGCAATGCAAATAAAATAACTGTAGAGTTACCCTTTTTTGGCAAAGGACAGCAGCAGTGACCACTCATTTAAATAATATGTTTTAAACTTCTAATTTTATAATATATATAATTCAGAAATACTATATAAATTGTTTTGATGTATATATATTTAATGTATCTTTAGCTGAAATTTATTCGGCCTGAAATATAAGGGATATTTGTTTTTTAATTAGCATCCATAAATATTAGCAAGTATAGGTATTAAATTGAGTGTGAAAAAAGTATGACATTTCTCTATAAATATGAGTTCAATTACCTTTCTGGAATAATTATTAGATTATTTACTATCAGTTCTTTTAAAATAGGTCATTTAAAGGTGTATAATTGACTAAAATGCCACTAAATGTACCTTTTTTTGTAAACAATATATAACGAATATTCTTCTGGATATCTAAATGACATTATTCTTTTGATGATTTTAGTTGAGCTTGTCTTTTGTATATTATGATAGTTTTAAAAAGATGAAAAATAAAACAGTATTAAACACTGTATAGATATGGATTGAAAAAACCACTTGAATTTAAAATAAAAATATTTTTAATAGGACCTCCTATTAAAAATATTTTTATTTTAAATTCAAGTGGTTTTTTCAATCCATGATAGTTTTATTAAATAAATTAGTTTAATTGGACTGTTAAGTTGTTATATAAATAATCTTTAGACTTTTATAATATATTTTTGTAGAGATAAATATAAATAGTATATAAAAGGTAAGGCAGTACACTGCATTCAAAGAAATGTTATCTTGAAATTACTATATAACTCCTAATATCAAATATAATTATGTCTTCCTTGCTCTTTATTAACAGCACTAATGTGATATATGTTTGATTTTATAATAAATATAAAGTATATTATATATAACTTAAAATTAAGTAGGTTACCATAATATTATATATATTGTAAATAAGTTGAATATAATATAGTCTGAATAAAATTATTAAGAAGGGGCAACAAACTAATTATGTATAGTAATTTAGTGCTAAAATGTATTAATATATTGTTATTGGTATTAGGGGTGATCTAAAATATTTGAGAATTTCTTTAAAAAATAATAGGAGTATAATACTATAATATATATATATCATATTATAAAATAATAACCCTCTCAGTATCTCTGACCTGACTCTAAGGATCTCAGTATTCCTGATAAATTTTTTTAATGGACAATTTATATTGTTTTCAGTTTTTAAACTTTAACTTTTTAAGTTAAGAGTACAAGACTAATAGTAAGAGTGAGTCATTAAATTATTATTAATTTAAATTATATTTAATTAATATATTGTCATTCAACATTCAAATTCAAGCACAACTATAAGTAAGTACTTATAAATTAATTTCAGTATGAAATATAATTTTAGTGAAATCTACATATATTGCAGTTGCTCTATCTAGTATGTAAATATAAAAATAATTTGGTTGGTGTTATTATAATAGTAAAATAAACAGTATTACTATTAATAATACTAATACTATAGGCAGGGGTAGATCCAGAATTACTTTGTAGGGGAGGGGGTAAAGGAGTGCCTTACTTTAGGGTACTGCAATGACTATGCATCAGGGTTCCCGCGCTTTTTGAGCAATGGTTTTCAAGGACTTTTCAAGGATTTTCAAGGTCCAAAAGACAAAAAAT
>JAYRBW010062318.1:0-10007 GCA_036023295.1 Invenusta paracnida
AGACATATTATTATTTGTATTTAAAAATAATGCTGTCTAATAATTGACAAGATTTTTGATAATTGTGGTGTGGTTGCAGCCGCCAGCTTTTAATAATATATATGGATATATAATATATATGTATATTTAATGTATATATATTTACATATGTATATTGTATATGTATATATAAAATACATTAAAAATAATATATGAAAGTGTTAAAAATAATGAATATTTTATTAAATCGCAGTTTATTAAAATAAAAAGCTTAACAAATAGTTTAACTCGGGAATCTTAAAGATTACCAAAAAAACTACTCTTAGTCTTACTCTTATTTTATACACATTTATTTATATAAAAAAATAGGACACAAATAGGTTCAGTCTGAAGTCAACAATTACAAATATAAAAAAACATATTCAATTTTTTGGAAAATCATCATGTGTTCATGCCCATGTACCGGTTTGCCTTTTTCAAGATGATAATCCCGGTAAACAATACATCATTTGTGCCCTACCTAACCATCACTGATATAAGACACTAACCATGGCTTAAGGTAAATGAGTGCCAAAATCTTCGAAATGTCTCTAATATTTAATGTATGAACGCTTGAATTATATAAATGAGACAAAAAACGATACTAAAGTAGATTAATTAATAAGTTTGAACTCACCAAGTTTTTTATTTCGATGTACTTAAATACAAACGATGACTGATTATTCCTATATACAGCCCCAGAATAAGTATTATTGAAGTCGGCAGTTTTATAGGTGTTTCTGGAAACAACAGTATCTGCATGTGAAACAGATAATAAAAGTATAAAAATGAAAAATGAAATAAAAATCATGGTTTGAGAAAATTCGGAATAAAAATTGTAATATCAATTTTTCCGCTAAATGAAAAAGTTGATTTCATAATTTTATTATAGAACAATAAAACAAAGTACTTTTGGTTAATATCTCATAAATATTTTTCTATTTAAGTATATATGTGTTCTGTATTCTGACATTTTGCATTTATGCTCTTAACTATAAATTAAATTAATTTCATTTTATTAATACTTTAAATAAATCATCATAATGATTGAAATTTAATAAGTTGATATTAATAATTATAAATTCATTTTTATATACTAATTTTAAATTTATTTTTCATTTTATCTTCCAAATCTTAATGGTTAGTTCGAAACATATTTTTCTTTACCGTATCATAACGGAACGGTGAAGGGTTATCTAATTGCATTTTAACTTTGATTTTTAAATAAAAAAGGAAGAAATGTAATTTTCCATCACTTTTTAAAAAATATAGTTTTACAACTTTTAGCGAAATTTTCACTATAATTGCAGTGCGTACTCAAAGGGTTCTTCAATTGAGCATATCTAAAATGAACCCCTTTGTAAAAAAATCGCAAACATATTTTTTTAAATTTTAACAAAACTTTTTATATAAAAATGCACATATCTCCCTAACTGAAATTTAAGGCTCATGACGACCCGAACATGGGTCTCAATATGTGAAATACCTGTGAATATGTGCATAAAAGAGCAAAATATCCACATATACTTATCTAGATATATCTACATATCCCTCTCGACGTATCCCTATACTCCTCTCGATATATCGACATATTATCGACATATATCCCTCGAAGTATAATATGTTATAGATATGTTAAAATGGATATCTCTATATATATATTGAGCGAGGGATATATGGATATATTGAGAGGGATATGTGAATATGTTGTGAGGGATATGTGGATATGTTAAAAGTGAGACATATATGTGGATATGTTGATATTTTGAGAGAGATATGAGTGGATATGTTGATATGTTTAGAAGGATATGTGGATGTATATAGTATGTGGATATGTTGAGAGAGCGATATGAGTGTTTTTCTAAAAGTGGGATCATTTTTGGGCAAATTCACTACATGAAAACTAGTCATATTCTTGGCTTTATTTATTTTGTCATATAGTTAATTTCAACTCTATTTTAAGCAAATATGTTATTAATATATTAGTCTACTTATAATCTCAAATTATTTAATGAAAGTCAGTTTACTTTATTTGTTTATTTTCATTTTAAAAATTTAGTAAATTCTTAATGATTTAGAAAAAAACACAAGATTTAATATGATGACTTAAAATTTATATTCATTAGTTTAATTATAGAAATTATTAATTTTAAGAATTGTAAACTACACATTTATAAAGTTATAAGAGTATACGATTAGTTAACATTTATCATAGACTTAATTTATTTAGTCCAATGTCACAAAAATGTTACAGGCTGCTAAATAATTTTTCAAACATGAACATTTTTATTAAGAAAATTATTTAAATTTAAATTTTACTATTTGTATAAATACATAATATTACAATTTAAAAGATATAAAAGATTGCATTATAACACGTAATAAATATTTCAGATTTCAAACATTTTTGTGACTAAATGTTAATTGTCCCACTTTTAGAAAAAAAAACTATATGTCGATATGTGGATATGTTGCCTTTTTATGCATATATTCATCGGTATTTTACATTTTGACACCATGGTCCGGCTCGTTTGTCATAGAGTTCGTATTCGGATACTTATTAATTTAATGTAACTCATTCACAAAGTACAATAAAAATAAGTTTTATTGCAGAAAAAATGAAAAAAATATTTTTTTGCCGTTTTTAATAAATAATAATTTTGACCATGATCAATGGAATACATATATGATAAAAATATATTTCTTTTATTACATGTGCAAATTTTAAAAACTAAAATTAACAATAATGGAGGGAGCGGTCCACTTAGCCCGGCCCACCTCTCTGCCCGAATAAGGATGCGCAAAAAAAGTCCGGTATGTAGGGGGTTAACCATAGAGATATGATACAAATAATATTTACAGGGGGGTTAATATCACAGACTTCTACTTATACAATTATAGAAGTTAAATATAGAAGTCTGTGGTTAATATATACTTAATATTTTATATTGCTATGTATATCATAGATTAATATGCTTATTTACAGTAGGTATGCGTCATAATGGAAACGTTGTATGCATAAGTATGGAACATTTAATATATAAATAAATATACAATATACAAACTGATACAATTATTTCAGTAACATTAAACATATATATAACTCTTCGCATAATACTTATAATATCAAATATTGCACATATTTCTAAATATGTTGATTGAAAGGTTATGTATGACAACGTTCAAAGTGGTTTAATTTGGTACCGTTTTGTTTGATACATAATATGTTTATTATATATGTCCCTCAATGAGTAGTCACAAGTTATCACAGGATGTTAAATCTGATGAATGTGGCGAGGGATGGGGATGACGTTTTTTCGATCCAATAATTTGCAAAATGTGTGTTCAAATATGCACGTATTTGTATCGTTGTATGTACAGGTGCTAGCTATCTTGCTGTAAATTAGATGTATGTAAATGCCTCTCCGACTAAGTACTGGTATAAACTCGTAGTAGGTATCTTATACTGTAGTTTCTGACTCCATGCTGTGGATTTCAAGCATATATATGTACATATATCCTTAATACTTTGACTGATTACAATTTAATCTTTAAATATCTTTTATCAAATTTGAAAAGAAAATATATGTTTATATGCGGTGAGTTCTAGTTATATTGGTTTTATAATAAAGAAACAATGACATTTATAAGATAGAAACATTCTGAATATGGACAAATTTTGTCGGAAACTATCGCAAATTCAGCAAGTATGATTTGAAACAATTGAAATATATGTTTAGTATTTGTACTTTATATATATTAAATTTATATGAATTTTATGAATTTTTAATTGTTTATACTTATAGGTATAGGATTATATTTCTATATATTACAAACAGCTACAACATATGTATTTAATAAATAAAAAACTGGATATTATATTAAGCAACTTTAATGGCTTAAGAGGTGGGAATCAAATATCATATTTCGAGGCACTGTTATACTACTTTCCAAATGAAATTTTATAGCACAATACATTTTCAACTATACGAACAGCACCTGTTTCTTTGAAATAATAATTTATATATGGTTTATAATTCCGGTACGTTAAAATAAGAAAAGGAGAGATATTAGATCATAATCTTATTAGTCAAAAGGAAAATGAACCTTACTGGATTTTCAATATTCAGTTATATGTTTCGCGTGTGTTCCAAATACTAATTTAGCCAATATTTTTTAGATACTCGAAAATAGCGTTGGTAAGTTTTTCTGTATAACTCCAATGATATATTGCGCATCCATTAAGTTAAAATATCTACTAAATTTACATAAATCTACTATGTATGCTAACCATAGATAATTAATATTTTAATACTATTATAGTATTAGAAAAAATATATGTATACTCCTATTATTAGTACCATTATTATTATTATTACTATATTATAGTACTCCTATAATATAAAATATTATTAATAATAGTAATAATAATAATAATAATAAATGTATATATTTTTAACAACAAAAAGCACCAAATGGGAATCGGAGGTGCAAGTTTACATGTGTAATAGAGAATGAAAGTGATAAGGTAATGATAATGTTGAAAGTTTTGTAGTGTTATAGTTAATCCTAGTAAAAGTAATATAATATAGAAAAGGAAAGGAAAGGAAGGAGAAATATGATTTCATCCGGTAATAAGCGAAATTGTTGTGTTAGGAACAAAATAATTTCTAAATTTAGTAGTTCTTATTGGTGGTTGGATAATATGATTCGAGTGCTGAGACCTTGGGATAATTTCGTGTAGGACGTGTGTGTTAATGTTTTTCGCTGCTATGATAGTTAGGAGTAATAAGAGTATACGTATATAATATATATAATATCTATATGGTTCTAACATATAACTCAGAGATATATACCTACTTGAAGATTGAGCGATAATTGTTCACCAATTTTTTTTAAATCGACAATAATGTTAGATTGCTTTTTATAGTATTATTTAGTATTTTTACTATTAGTAGCATTAGAGAATAATTGAATTGTCGTGATATGATTATTTTTTAAACAATCATATTATATTATATATGTTTATGTAAGAAAACATTAAATAGATAAAAATATGATCTATACATTTCAACCATAGAGTAATTATAATTAATGTAATATAACATTTCTATATATGATTTCTGTGCAACATTCTTCGAAGATTTTGCATGAGAAATCAATTATAGAAATGTTAATTGTAATATATCGGAGTAGTCGTCTCTACGCTAAAACTCCGTTCAACAATAAAAATTAAATTATTGTTTAATGATATTTATTACTCAAATTATAATTATTGCGCTTTTAAGATTTCCGTACAACAATGATATTACATGCACGGAGAAAAAATTTAACATAAACATAATATTTATGGATATAATAATACTAGGATATATAAAATAGTCACATAATACCAGGCGTTTATGTTACATGAGTATACATTTATCAGATAATTCACTCGAAAGTAATTCTAACAACATTCGTTTTTGCGTCAGCTTCAATTACCATTTTTTGATCAGATCTCCTTGAAATTGGAAAATGTCTTGTTCTTTGTTTTCTTTGGTATTGTCAAAGCGATGAATTATGGTATTTGTTGTTCTGGAAACTAAAGTATCCAGACGAGCTCGTCTTGTTCGATGTGACAGTTTGAGATATTAAAGAAGAACTGAGCATTTTCGAAATACATCTTTTTTCCGAATTCCGTTTTCTGCGAACATAACGATCGACACTCTGAATATTTTTGTGTCTAGTTACTGCAGCAATGTCAGATGACTGCAGGGCACTGTCTCTCAAACTTGAAACAATAGTAATCCGAACACAGCGGTTGGTGTATTTTTGTGAAAGATTTGCCTTTTTTTATATTTTTCATAAACGTCCCAATCGTATTTACACCAAGAGCGTGGTTTGAGCAATACCAATAAATACTTTTTCATATTTTTTGCAAGGAAGTGGAAATAGCAAATTGCAATTGTTTTCAATTTAAAAAAAATCTTTTAAACAGAAGATAGGGCATCTTTTTTTGTCATTTTCAATGGAATACATATATACGTGCTTGTGACAGATTTTCATATTCCTTCGACGATAACGATGCTTTGACATTTTGAGCGATGAATGTTTTATTTATAAACACAAATTCTTTTCCACTACTATCTTCGGAAATTTCAATCGCATTTCTTGGTAGGCTGCGCAGGACTTCCCTTCAACGAAGAGCTAAATAATATACTAAGGAGAACCACACTTCTTCTTGTAATTTTTCAGGAGTCTCCCTGTAAAAAAAAGGTTTAATTTTCATGAAGTCTTTTGGGTCAATGGAATCACATTTTTTATTTGAATTTTCTTTTCCACCATTGTCCACCAGGCTTTTACCATTGCTGTGAGAATGCCGTTACTTATTTGAAACATTTTATCCTTTACTAAATTTACTTTTCTGTCTACAACCGAATTGTTTAGATACCGTTGGATTGAATCTCAGAAACAAATCAATAAGGGAAGAGAATAGGGCTTCCCTTCTTTAGTTTTTAAAGAGTATTAAAAAGAACTTAAATAATTTGCTAGAATTTTCAACGGAACAGTTTCGATGTTAGTTTATAGTTTTTTTCATAAAGAAATGATTTAAAATGCTTGATATTATTTTCGGTTTGAATTTGTGTAGATCTTGGAACAACATCAACGTCGGCATTTTTCAATATTTGCAACATTTCTTCATCAACATTTTCATAAGTTTCGAGCTGATCAAGTTTTTCGCAAATGACTTACTTAATTCTGCGATGTATCTATCCCCACTCTCATTTGTTGGAAAGGAGTTCACCTTCAATGCACACCCTACCTTCTTGGGAGTTACGTATCACCGTAAATTGTCCTCCAATGAACACGTCAATAGAGTCCTTGAGAAGGGCGATAGCTGGCTTAAGATTCCGAGAGCACTCTCTGGCACGTCATGGGGCTTCAATAAACATCTCCTGAAGTTGGGCCGCCCAGTACTAGAATATGGTTCTCCCGCCTGGATACCCTGACTATCAAAAACTCATCTCACCAAGTTAGAGAAATTACAACTAAAAGCATCGAGATGCATCACTGGCCTTTTAAAAAGCACACCATGCGAAGCAGTCATGGCTGAAGCAAATGTCCAACCTCTCAAAGAAAGAGCTACTACAGCCGCAGTAATCCTATATGCGAAAGATACCAGACAGAAGAAAGAAAACCCTCTCAACCAATTAATCAATATTAAGATCAAAAGAAGACTTAAGAAAACTGAATGGCGACATTTCTCTTAACAATATTGGAACAAAGTTTCAATGGTAAAAAGTAGAAGTGGAAAATCCATCCACCTATCAAACCATGGAGTACCAGGGATGGACTCAAGATTGAAATCCAAGGCACCAAGTCGTTAGACAAAGTCAAAAATCCTGAACTCACCTCCAACATGCTCATTAACAACAATAGCTTTGATCTCGTTGTCTACACAGATGGGTCGGCTGAAGAAGAAAGTCGTCTAAACGGAGGTGCAGACATCATCATCACCTCAGGAGCCTTTGAAGATCTCCACATTATCCACAAATTCAATCTGGCAGCGGGTAAATACTACTTCTCTTATCAAACCGAAATGGTGGTTCTTAATGAAGCATTCAAATGGCTCAAGTAGAATATTAACTGGAATACTGTCCGTATAGTGTCCGATAGCCAATCGTCCCTCAAGAGTCTCGAGACTATAAAATTCAACACTGGTAATTTATCATGACCAACATTTATGATTCTATAACCAACCTACTCTATCTAGGAAAACAGATTACACTCACCTGGATTCCTAGTCATTGTGATACCATAGGGAACGAACTGGCTGATGAAGAGGCAGCAAAAGGAAGCAAACTTGCCCAAGAAGATACGGGGTGGCTACTAGATGGGGCGAAAGCTCGTATACAACAAGAGTTCAAAGGCAAGCGAAACATCAGTCACAACAGATCAAGAAATACATACGGTGAGAAAGCTTGTAGTGATGATTGGGAAAAGAACACCCCCAAGTGCGAAATCATTAGTTTTTGTAGGTTCAGAACGGGCCATTCTACAAGACTGCTCGCTCACCGCCATAGAATCGGTCTAGCCGAAGCCAACTACTGCAGTCTATGTAACGAGAAGCCGGAAGACCTCGAAAACGTCCTCCTTCGCTGTCTAAATCTTACGAGAATAAGAATGGACAATTTCATCACCAATCTCTCAGACCTCACTTCAAACCCTAATGGCTCCAGAAATCTCTGGATAGCCTTCAAAACTCAAGTAAATCCGTAAATCGTAAATAGTAACTATACAACAACAACAGGATATATAATTCGAATATAAATTTTTATGTTTGAATATTTTTATAAATATATGTTTTATGTTTGTATATTTATCCATTACGTTAAATTTGAAAATAAAGGCTAGTATTTTCATTTGTAGATTATTATATTTACTAAAATTCTTAAATTTTCAAAAATTCACTGAAAGACCCGAAATCAAGTATTACTAGCTGTAGTCAATTCAATGTAAATTATATCATCTATATTTATCGATTATAATCAAAATATAACATTGAAAAATAGTTTAATGTATTTAAGTAATAATTAGTTAGAAAATGTGTCATATGACTGAATTGGCGCCTTCTGCTTAAAAAGAAGAAGAAAAATAAATTAAATATTGTAAAGGATTCGGTTATTAAAGGTATTCATTAAATATACATGTTTTAGAAAATTAGACAAAATGATGTATCGATAAGAATAGAATCAACAAATCACTGCATTTATGATTTAGTAAGTTGATTTATTTATATCATGTTACGTTAAAATCGGCATATATGCCAAATAATCTTAGAAAACGAAATCAAAAGCTCAGTTTTTAAAATTTTATCTGGTTGCCGTATATTATGATGAACTGATATTAATAACAGCAGTCAGCAAAATGTTCTTAAATCTTTTTACATTTAGTCCGTTGGCATGGAGCCAAAAAGGGCTGCCGGTAGTCCATTACAAAAATGATAGACATCGCCATTTGATAGCTTTAAAAATTATAGCATTTTTCTGATTTCCTATATTAAAGAATGGAAAAAAAATTTCTATGTTTTTGACCGGTTTTGCCATAGTTTTAAGAAAAAATAAGTATTCACTATATTTGATAAACTATAACTGAAACATTAATTCTATTAAAAATATGAATTTTCCTGAAAATTAAGTAAAATATATAGAAATATTCCTCTATTTTAATATAGAAAATAATTTTAAAAATCCAATAATTTGATCCAGCTACAAAATGGTTATGTCTATCATGTTTTTTCTTTAGAAACTAGACATCAATAGCATTTTACAATGTATATAACACTTTTTCTCTCTTTTTTGGGGGACTGGAAAATGTTGTCACCCACAGACTAATATATATGTCTGTTTGTTTGTATATCACATTTGAAAATTTAACAAGTTCGTTTAGATATCTATGTAGAGTAATTTAATGATATAGTCAACAATATTATAATTTCTTATTTACTATCTAGCAAAATGTACTATACTGTGGAAAGCCAAATCTATTTTTAGATATCGGAATCTCCGCATAAAAAATGTAATCCATTTAAACAGTAATGCACGTGTTCTAAAAATAGACACTGTTTGGTGAATCCCGATTCCATAGCATTGGTTACTTAAACAGAATTCCAAATGTCAAAAAATACATCAAATGAGTTAATACACGTTAATACAGGTTAGTTGTCGGATATTTTTAAACTGTGATAATTTCCAAATTTCTTGTTCACTTTTAGTATAAAATGGATGGTTCAAAGATAAATGAAGTTCATAATAATCGCACTGACAACTCCGTTACAACAAATACACGCTTGTCTATTTTAAAATGCATCCCACTTTTGAAATTGTGCTTCAAACTCTCGCTATCAACATGTTTTTCCGACGAAGTTTCCGACTCCAAGGTCAAGGTCTTCTATTGGCGACATCAGCTCTGTCTCTATACTTCGAGATATCTCTTCTACCATTTCT
>JAYRBW010062319.1:0-10007 GCA_036023295.1 Invenusta paracnida
CAATTTGTTATTCCGAGCCTGTGGTTTTTATTTTTTGGGTATTACACTGAAATAAACCAATCTATGGATAAAAAAACACGTTTTTTTATGCGCCAATCTATATATTGTATTTTACGATTTCTAATATAAATTGTCTTTAGAAGTAATACATCCTGAGTGTCAGACTGTTACTTGAAATAAATTACTATGTGTTTAAAATATGAAGCTTAAAACGTCATACAAGGAAGTTCTTATAAGATGCATTATTTTTATACAGATTTTTAATACAATAATGTCTTCATGTATAGCTGTTTCAATTGTAGAACTGAAATATGAAAAGTGGATGGAGTACGGTAAAGCCATTTCCACCACCCATTTCCGGTAAACAGGTGGTTTCGAGTTAACAAAATGAATGCGTTTCATTATATTTTGGAAACATCAAAACATTTTTCAAGTAAATTATGCAGCACAGAGAAAACATGGCATCATTAACTAAAATGAATGAAGGATTGTTCACATTACAAAAATTTCTTCCAAATGCTTATATTGGCTTACGGAATGATTCTTAATTTACAGTTTTCTCTTAGTAAGTACTTCCTGTTCTAAAGAACGAAAAAAATGTAAGTATCCTTATTTTGCAATATTGGAGCAAACATTGTAACTTACTATAAAGGTGCCGATATACATTCGTAATGTAAATAAATTATACAATTATTTAAATATATATATAAGTTTTATATCCTGAAGAATATAATATAATAGTTTTTTCTTATACTTTATACTTTCTATAAATAATTTTTTATTAATCTTGTTATTTTAATGATTTGTTAAAATAAATGAGTAAATCATAATCATATTAACTAATAATTGTAGTCTTTGTATGCCAATTTTGCCATAAAGTTTAAAAATATATAATAATTAATCAAGTAATAATGAAGTAAATAAATAGTTAAATAAATCACAGATCATGGAAATGGACTTCGTTTTTCGCAATATTTGTACAGAATTATGCGGATAATACTTTTCAAATCGATTTATTTTTGTAACAAAATGTTTTAATTGCGAGATGGTCTAAGTATGGAGCTGGATTTTAATTTGTACATAAAAAACTGTTATAAGATGTAGAATAAAAATAAAAGATACATAATTTCTACATCAAATTCGTATATTCGTATAACAAGCATATTATATAGAAGGTACGAAGACAAGTGGGACAAAAATATAATATTTGAAGATTATCATTGTCAAGCATTTTATGTAGATGTACAAACTTTCTAAATTTAATAAACACAAACGCATTATATTTTATTAACAGAATACTAATTATGTACAATGTAATTTTATACTTTTAATTATATTCCGAAACTGTAACACTATGTAAAATTATTGTAATCAAACACGGAAAAAATATTTCAATAGGTATATATAAAAATTATCATTATCAAATTAACAATTCATGGTACAACAAAAAATCATTTTTATGGAGAATCTGACGTATTATAACTTTACATAATGACGACTACTTCTATTATAAATTTAAATCATATTTTAGAAAATATTTGTGTAAAAAAGTCTCTTGTTTAAAATAAACATGTAATTCATCAATAATTCATAAACTAGTTTGCTATCATAACATATGCAATATTTTATAATAGATAGTTAAGTATTCATTTATTCGTATTATCGTTTAGTTTCAATACATTAGAATTGCAAGATAAATTGCTTACACTACAAGATAATAAAAATAAAAGATGGATTATTATTATTTATATTTTTACGAATATTGTGTTCAATTAAAAAATATATGCAACGTTTTACTGGAGATCACTGTATAATCATGAGTGGATTTTGAGTGTATGATCTACTGCAATAAATTCATATGCAGTACGTATTATTCACTTAAAATCCATTGATTATATTCAGCAAATTTTAATAAAGGATATAATCATTGTATTAATAGATAGAAATATATCAACCAGTAAAATTATTGACAATTAGGTACATAGTTTGCCATATATATCAAATAAAAAATGTCAATTTAACCGTGTAATATCATATTCATAAGCGACGAGAGAAAATCAAGTTAACATTTTTTCATTATAAAAATGCCAAAATTGAAAGTATATAATTATTAAATCATTACTGGAAAATAAAGCCCGATTAAAAAATTTAGACTAATTATTGGTTTTAGTCAATGTTACATTTTGCCTTTATGTAGTTGCGGGAAAAGAAGATAATGCTGTTTTGTTTTTGCTCAACTCAAAGGGGGTGGGGGCGACCTTCTTCCAGAATCACTTCCACACGTTTGCCACCTTCTGTGACTTCCTGCACAGGTCAGCTAGTTCCTGTATGTCTTCTTCCATCCTAATCTGCTGCGTGCCTGGGCATCTGAGCATGATGTGGATGGTTGCTTCGTCCTACTCGCCACTTGGCCTACAGCTTCCATCCTCGTGAGTGCCTATCCGCTTTTAGCAGCTTCTCAGCTCGGTGCTGTGACCTATCCGGTCTGGTAGATTTATAAGCAGTCTCGGGTGTATATTATCCGGCTGCTTTATTCTGATTAATGCTTTCGAAAGCTGCCTTGACTTCGCTCATATTAATCTCTTGGCTGTCTGCGTTATCTGGTCCGTACATTTTAAGTTTCTTGGCATTGGATCTCTTAATGGTGTTGTATTTATTGGGAATATCTACTGAGCTTGCTCACTCTTGCGTATTCGGCTGCAAACGCGTTGGCTTGACTCTACCTTCGTGGATCAGGATACAACCTTTTTGGTATTTGTTTCCACTGTCCTTCAGTCCCTTTAGAAAGTTCCACATTTTGCCGTTGCAATTTATTCTTTCTACACATTCTTTCCATGATTGACTTTTCATTTCTGTGATCGTAGTTCTGACTATCTTTTCTTTGGTTATTATTTTTTCGTTGCTAGATGACTCATTCTGCTTCATTTTATTCCTGGTGTTTACCTCTGTTTTAATGTTTTCGTCCAGGATGCTGGAGTTTTTCGTTCTAATCTTTCTCTGTCCAATATTTTATTACCCGTTTTAGTAATAGTCTGTCTTATTTTATCCTCAAGTTTCTGACGTTGGGTTCGTCTTGTATGTTGCTGTTCAACATCTCTGCAGACACGGCTACCTTGTACCCTTTCCAGCTCCAAGCGTATCTTTCTTTCATCTTGTTATTTGGAGTACTGTTATATTTTTCTATGTCGATAGGTAGATGGGCAGAGTCGAGCTTGTTCATTGTCTTCCATGTTAGCTGGTTGGCCAGGTTTTCATGACAAATAGGGACGTTGGAGGGGGGACTAAGCGCATAGTCCTCTTCCCTTTTCTAGTAGATTCTCCGTTATTCATGACCACCATATAATTGTCTTCTATCCATTTGGATAGTTTTTTTACCCTGCTGAAGTTTTTAACCCTGCTTTTTACCCCCTTGGATAACGTTGTCCCGTAGTTTGTGGTGGGCCCTAGGATCAGCTGGTTCTCACCTCAGGGAAGTTTGTTGATGCTATTGATGATTATGTCATTGTTACTGCAGTTGTTCGTGGATGGTATGTACACATCGCAAATGTTTAGCGTATTCCCGTTTTTCCCAATGACTTGGGCAATGACAGTTTCGCAGCTAATATCTTAGTCTTTTTTTATGAAATCTTTGCTTGGGATTGTCTGGTATTAAATGTTATTCCTAAAATTTTGGTCTCTTTTTATGAAATCTTCGCTTGGGAGTGTCTGGTATATAATGTTATTCCTAAAATCTTGGTCTTTTTTTATGAAATCTTTGCTGGGGAGTGTCTGGTATTTAATGTTATTCCTAATAAGCGTGATCAGTCCGCCTCTTCTGACCATTCTCGCAAGGTCTTTTTTCTTCTATCTTTCCTGATAGTATCGTATCCCGCTATATCCGGGCACTTGTCTTCTTGCTCAATTTAGTTTCTTGGATTGATTGCCACGTTATCTACTTTTTCCTCCTTCAGGAACATTTTTAGTTCTGGTATTTTGGATTGGAGATAATCATAGTTAATTTGTGCTATTTTGATGTAGTCGGTATTCTTATCTGTGCTTATGAGGCTGGTGAATCGACCATTTTGGGATAATTTTATTTTGTTCTATTTTGTATTCGTTGCATTTACAGTTCCCATTTTTCCTATAGTTGTCTCTCTGGAGTCTACTGCTTATGCCTGAACATGTTTGGTATACTGTTCTTTTGCACTCGCTGCACTACTACCTTGGCTTTTGAACATCCATCTCTTACATATTATGTCGCAATTTGTCTTCTCATCAGTGGCATTTTTATTCTCTCCTCTTGATAGTTGCTGGAGCTGGGTTGGGTTAGGGTGGTGTCATTAGGGTTGATTTTGGTGCTATTTATGCGCTTCTAGTGAGGGATTTTGTCCGTATGATATCTAGGTTGTCCTCTGCATGATATATGTATCTGTACTTTGCAGAGGATACATAGGAAGGAGGTAATGTTCTTACAGATAGTTTTATCGCAGTTGGTACATGCTTGATGATGCTGTTGATTGATTGATTGAATATGGGTAACCATGGGGTCTATCTGACACAAACACCCCGTCGCTTCTCCTTGAGTAAACATGAAGCGGGAACAACAACAACAATGGTGTTACCCTATAATTTTGTCCTAGCGCGCAAACGCTAACGCTGTTGTTAATCAGACTCACTGGATCCCGCTCATTGAAGGAAGTTGGTGTGCGTCTTAGTTGGTGTTCGTGGAGATCAGAATTTTCAGCTTAAATTTGTTTCAATAGTCCATGGCTTTATGAGGACTGGAAACAAGATCTTCAGCTCCTTACCTGTATCATTTCTGTCTTAGGGTGAGAGATGCATAACACTTGAATAACATATTTATGTAGGGATTCTTCCTCCATATTGCACTCCCTGTGTAAGTTTGTGTTGTTTAGATCTATTCTATGTTTATATTGAAGTAGACCCTTTGAGTGACTTGATCCCAGTCTTCTGATAGTGGTAGAGTCCATCTTGTTCTGGGTGGTTTCGGATGTGAAAATAATCTTTCGTATGCCATATATTGCTTTACATCTATCGTGGGAGTGTGTAGTGTTAGTTTTGCACTTTTGCATTTAGCTTTGGCTACTTCGATGAGCCATCCAAATCCGTTCTGGTTTAGTTTAGATGATTCTGTTGAAGTTAGTTGGTATAAGCAAAGGACATATATTTATTTAGTATGTTTCCCTTTCTACAGTAGCCTGTGAAATCTGCCCAGTTTTTTACTGACTTCACTGAAAATAGACGATTGCAATAGCCGCATTTGTCATATTGTTTAAGACTACTTAATGAAGAATTTGACCTTCTCAGTTATCGACAAGACTGGAATGAAAGTCATTAGCTTTTTTGTCACTTTTTAAGTAGAATGTCTACCAAAGGGGACAGTCTTATTCGAACCCGATTTAGCAATTGATGACTTTAGTGTCAAATAAAAGATTTCACAATATTGTTTTAGTCTTTGTGATAATTAATGACTTCCGATTAAATGACTATAGCTTCATGACCATGTATTTTGTGATACGACACATCTTCTTCAGAATCCGGTAATAAATATTCTTCAGGAAAATTGTCATTAATATAAATTTCTATCATTTTCCTTTTCAATTAAAATACGTAATAAAAACTGATAATTTACAGTGGTTACACATTCCAAATTTTAAGAATATATCGAAATTTTGCTTCGGAGACTATACATATAATCTACTGCAAAAGAAATCGATCATTGAATATATTCGATATTACACTGAAAGGCGGAAATGGGCAAACAGAATAAAATCAACTCAGCTACGCTCCAAATCTCAGTGCATATCTCATTTATTCAGGGTTATAATATCATATACATAACTCAAATACAAATGTTTACAACTATTTTTATGATAAAAATAATTAATTTTGTATTTTAATTTAATTTACAAATAAATATTGTATATATAAATTGTTGTTGGATACAAACAAATCTACTATAGCTATTATTTCTTGATATTACATTATATTAATAAAGCAAATATTTTTACTACTACAACATTTTCGTGTATCTAAATGATGGTAAATAAAAAGAAAAGACGGAAAATGTTTCCAAATGTATTGAGGATATCAAGATTCTTTGATTAACACCATGCTACATATACTTTCAAAAGTTGCATATTTTTAACTAGATTTTAACTAGCACCCCATCTTTATATTTCCCAAAATCTTTATCAAACATGCATTATTGAACTGTTGTTAATAAACAAGATATGTAGGTACATAAAGGATGTCACCACTAACCAAATAAGTCGGATTTGGACATATGGAAAATGAGTTTACATTTGCTTTTTGTTATTCTAACGAAACAAGAAAAAAACATTAACCTATATGATGTGAAAATAATATACATAGAAAAGGATGGCACTTCATGGTTCCAGATTGGACCATATGTCGACTTGGTTGGACTTCACAAGTGTCTCTTCGGATACCATTGCTTATATTAATATACCATATTCACTGGAAAAGGTAGATATATACGTATACTTATTTATATATAATACATTCTATGAACGAGATTATGTGTAGTCTAAGAGTATACAAATGTAAATATACTTTTCTTATAGTGTATTTTATAAGATTAGAAACATTTTTTTTTTAAAAGAACAAATAGACCGTTAAAAGTTTTATTCATTATCGAAGCTTATCAAAAAGTATCAAAAGGTAATAACTAGCCTATATATGACTACATATAAATATATATGTAGTGCCAAGAAAAGTTGAAGCTAATGAATAAAGTAAAAATGTGCCTGAAAATTGTCAAATTAAAAATATTATCGATAATATTTTGCGCTACGTAAAGTAGAAATATAATTAAGTGAGTATTGTTCACTTTTTAGCGTCAATAATATATATTACAGACATGATTCAGTGAATGAATTTGTAGAAATTATTATATATCCCTACAGTTAAAATATGTCACTATCAATTTACGTTTCCGACTTGAGAACGATCTCCGTCCACTAACTTAAAAGCTGATGTTATCCTTGTAATTTCACACATTCCTTGTCTTGGTGATCCAATCATATTGCTTTGTTATGATGTTGATGGCCATATGTATATTACACAAAGAATTTTTTGCTTGACAGGTTTTGAATATAGAAAAATGTGCGCAAAAGCTTCAAAATAACAGTTGATGTGTAACAATTCTGATGTGGACAAAAAAGTCTTTAAATAGTTCAAGAATTGGGGAATTAGTAAGGGACAGTAACTAATTTCTTAATATACAAATAATGACAATTAAAAAAAGCCCTATAAATCCATCAAAGCGTTGCATTTTTAGTGAACAAAATTTCAATTCAAATAATTTTAACAAATATCTCACTTATCAAGTGAGATGAATGTAAGTGATAATAATCCAACAAAAACAAATAAGTTAATTCCTTTGTATACTTCATCACAGTAAATAAAGCTCATTTGGTCAATATATCAAAAGCTTGAAATTAAAGGAATAGAAACCCGGTGAAGCTGTATTCGATTGGAATTAACTTCATAGAAAGAAAAAAGAAAACTTATGATAATATACCTTTCCGTATTTAGTGATAAGTCCTCCTCATCAAAATCCGTTAAAACATAATTATCAATTTTTAATAAAAAATAAGTATATTTTATTTGCCTGTTGCAAATTTAACATTAATTACAAAACCGGTGTAATATAAAATTTGACATATTTAGTACATACTTTAGTACATACTTTAGTATACTTTCTAAGATAATTTCTGACCATTAAACTATTTGTAGGATTGTAAATTGTGGTAAATTGACTATATTTAATTTGGACATCTAGGTAAACAGTTAAATATCTATATGTGTTGTTGTCTCGTTTTCCATAGATTTATGTCGACACACATATTTTAATATATACATATATGTATTAATATTGAGTTGAGAACTAAACTATTATTATTATTATAGAAGTATTATACATTTTTCATTCAAATTTGTATGCTACAAATTATAAATACCAGTCAATAAGTTCAGGAACTAGGCAACAAAACATAATTGAAATATAACTGTTTGCTCATATATATAAACTATTGAAAGATTAATGTCAAGGTAAAAGTATGAATCGTATGAATATACATATTTCATTTAATTCAAATTTTGGTTGTATTCACCAAGACTGCAATAATTTCGTCTGATTATTTATTTTCTTACATTGGTACTTAAGTATTAGGGGTAAAACAAGTAAATATTATAATACCTAAGAAAGTTATTTTTAAGTAATTGCATGTACTAAGTAATAATCAATGTAATTTGGTAAATAAATGTCTATAGGTATGTAATTTAAGAATTGTATACATTTGAGCGTGAAAATGATTTTAAGATTGATGTACTGTAAAATATTTAGCAAGAACTCAAATAATTGAACCATGCTACGATTGATAATCTGCGCATTATACACTTACATGTACATATGTGTATATTATGTTCACTAAAGTAGTCAGTTGTATTCATAATAGTAATTACTAGCGAGAGCTAAATTTTACTAAATTAAGTTATGAAAATGTCCAATTTAAATAAGCTTATGTTAAAAAATAAACCGATTAAAAATTACTTGAATAAAATAAATTTATTGTTATATTTAATTATGTTATAATTTGTTTCCGATCAAAAAGGTCAAAAGTGTGTTAACGCAAGAAAATTATAAATAAGTAAGATTTTATATCATAAAAACAAAAAGTATATATTATACACTTCATAAACGTAACTTGAGTATATAAAAGTGTATTATTGATTTTATGCTCTCCATTGATAATCTTGATTCAGACAATTGCGGCAAATGTGCCAATTTTCATCAAACTCAATCACTCGATTTCATTAAACTCGATAACAATAGAAGATTGAGTATCCGAATTCTAGCAAATGGACAAACTATCGTAAATTAATGTTTTTAATCCTGACATAAAAATACAGAGTCAATGTATATAATATGCAGATTTCATGATCGTTCGTGAAACAGTATAACGTATAATTACTCTATGGTTATACTGTTTCACGAACGATCATGAAACTTACATATTATATACATATATTGACTCTGTATTTTCATGTCAAGAGTAAAAACATTAATTTACGATATTTTATAAATTACAGAAATTCAACGCCAACACGTAAATTTTATTATTGAAGGTATTTGTAAAAACGCATATATTTTTCTGAATCAACTATTTGTTCTTGATAGACAGATTAAGTATTTTATAAATATAGAATAGAATCTAATAAAACGTCTGAAAATAATAAGTGAACGCCAAAAAATTGTATTTTTTCATTAAAAATGGAAAGTGTAATATTATAAAACATATATTCAATCAAATTCCAAGAATTTCCATGGATCAACAGTTTATCCATGCCGTATGTGAGACACCTTTTCCATGGATCAACAGTTTATCCATGCCGTAAAGAAATGGTTAATCTATAAATTTCTAAAATCTATTTTAAATCTATTTCTAAAATCTAATTTTATGAACATATATCATACATATCCTTGAATAATTATTTATTATACATATTATGTTGACTTGTACTTATTGATTTTATCTAGCTTCTTTACCACTAACATTCTATGAGTCTCCTTTTCACAATATATATATTCATTTTGATTTTAGGTACGCTGGTAATTTATTTTTGTTATATAAAACTGATATGTATTCAAAACGGAGTTTTATTGTATTATTCACTTTTATTGTATTTAAATAGCATAAACTAATATAAAGATGTGTAGCATACCAATACAAAAATATATTGAACTGTTGTATATTGTATATTCTATACTGTATACTGTAACAAGACAAACACGTGATGATGTTAAGGTGTGATGATGTGATGATGTTAAGGTGTGATGATGTGATGATGTGATGATGTGATGATGTGATGATGTGATGATGTGATGATGTGATGATGTGATGATGTGATGATGTGATGATGTGATGATGTGATGATGTGATGATGTGATGATGTGATGATGTGATGATGTGATGATGTGA
>JAYRBW010062320.1:0-30361 GCA_036023295.1 Invenusta paracnida
ATCTAGTACCTAGAGCATTCACTAGTGGTCTCCTACCAAAAGTAACTGACTCAAAATACGGCTTAGGTCTATTAAAATGTACAATATTGCTTCTCCCTGGATTTCAACAATTTTTTATCTCATAATTAACTTCCCCCATACAATTTTAAATTCTAAACGGCCCATCCCAAAATAAATGAAACTTTGGTGAACAACCAACCGGAATCGCTGCCTGATGCAGTCAGACCTTATCACCAGTCTTAAACTCCTTTCCGCATAGACTCTACGATCATAAAAGTATTTTGCCCTTCTTATCTGTGTCCATACGCTTTCTAACTAAACGATAAGCATTTTGCATGTTACCTCTGACAGCTGTAACATATCGATTCGTGCATTGATATTGCTGACCCGGCACTGAGTAAACTAAATCCACCAGAAAGCAAACATCTTCATAATGTACCATCAATTTAATAAAATTAATCTTTATCCTCATCTACAGTATTCTTTTCTCCAGCAATTTTATCAAGCTCCTAGCTTTCCTGATGTACATGCTCCACTTAACTTATTTCGTAACTCGCTTTTAAATTACTCACCGTTTCAACTAGCTATAGCGTTGGGAATGTTAATTCCATACTTCCGTAATCTACAACTACTCTATTATTTTAAAGATAATTAATACCGATTACTGGATCATGCGACATATTTAAAATAAAGAACTCTTCAGACGTTAATTGATTATTTAAATTAACCTAGAAATCGAATTTTCCTAGCGCGGATAATTTGCTCTGATCTAACGTTCATAACTTCGCATTAGAAATGGTTATCTCTCGTTTTAAGTCATTATCTCTAAGTTCTTCTCACATTCGACTACTAATTAAATTAACTTCGCTTCCACTATCTACTACATACCTGCCAACTGTCCCGCGTTTTGGATATATTGTTTAAAAAATATTTTTAACGTTTTTTTAATAACAGTAATTTTAGTTAATCTTGTGATTCATTTAAAAACACAATAGTATATAACAAATGAGGCAGAATGTAAAAGGTCAACGAGAGAGAGTTTGAAGAAGTATAGTAGTGCGTAGTGTTTTTGCAGTGAGTTGTACATTATTTGGTATTTTTTGCAGTTGTACTTTGGTTTCCGTATCATACTTACTCATTAAATTTGTTGCCTATATAATTGGTTTCATAATCGTTTATTTGCAAATTTTATAAATTTAAACCTAGATAAGCTATTAAGCTTTTTTATTGTGAATTTTTACTATGTACCTGCTGTGTAAATAGTCTGTGTGCATAGTATAATTATATTGTTTTAACAATTTATTACGTATGACAAAATAATATTAATATAACATAACATAACAAATTGTAAAATATAGGAAATCACAAAAAAAGTTAAACAAATCTGTTTCCTCGACGTTCTACTATTTGGGTTCTAACCAAAGCTTGTTGGTTGATATGCGTGTGAATTTTCCGTTCTGATAGTGTATACCAACTTTGTAACACAGCTTCATGCGAATCTTGCCTGGTCACAGGGTCAAGTTCCTCAACAGCATCAGCCAAAGTAGAGAAAATACCTTGATTCAATGGTGTAACATCCGGCTTTGGGGAGGCTGCAATAGGAGGCGAACAGTTGGATGTCTTGCCATTACTTCCATTACCGAAGCATCAATATTGTTAGTAATGTGAGGTCTTGCATTATCCATTTGCAATATCTGTATACCATTTCGTTCGCAAGCCGGAAGTATTTCAGTGTCCAACAAATGACAAAACAATAGTCCATCACAACTCAAATCATGCCAAAAGGGATCTCCACGGCGATGATAGCGGGAGTTGCGTTGATATTGCCTTTGTTCTGCAACTGGCCAAATTCCCCCCTTTCCTTGAGGAGCATCTCGATTTATGACTCCGATGAACATTGCTTTTGGAGCATGAGCTGGTGGGTGGTCAAAAATTGGAGGTGATGTCGATCTCCTGTAAACCTTCTTCTTTCTTCGGAATGTAGTCCACCACTTTTCATCCAGAAAAGCGGTATGAGGTGCAACTGTAGGATTTATCCGACACCATTCTAATTGTCTCTGAATGTTTTGAGCAGATAATGGAGGTCGTGATACTCGACTTTGGGCTTTAAATTTCATAGCGCGACACATAGTGTTTGCCGTTTTATTCGAGCAACCAAGTTGCCGTCCGAGTTGTCTGCTTGTTATTGCTCGTTATATTATTATAACAATAACAATACTATGCACACAGACTTTTTACACAGCAGATAATTTATATAGACAAATTATCATTTTCCAATACCATTATATATTATAAAATGTGTAATTTGTACTTACCAAAATTGTACTTACCACTTTTAAATGGGATAAACCTAGATAAGCTATAACGTTTTTTTTATTCCAGAGCATCTGTCTTACCACCATTATGTACTAAGTTTAATTGTAATCTCTATAATTGTTTTATGCTCAAATTAATAATAATTATTCATATTATTATTATTATTGGCTGTTTTTATTATTCTTACATTTAATAATATACAGTATTGGAAATTAATGAGCTGGAAATTATTTAGTAATGAAAGTTGTGCAGAATACTTAGAAATTTATCCGAGAGAGTAGATGTAATTGATTTTAGATGCATTTTCATATGCAAAACGTCAAAACCGCCTCGCTCTGGGACCCCAACTCCGAGGGGATACTGTCCCGCTTTTCTATGTCATTAGGTTTGCAGGTCTGCTACTAGAATTTGTAAGACTACATTTTCTATCCTAGCCTTAACCCTAACGATGGTCTTGGCTATTCCCAAGGAACCAATATTATAACTAGCTACGCTATAATCCGCGGCCACTTTTTCTACACTGGTGCTAATCGGTCTAACTTTAGCACTAGTTGCTAGTTTGACGCCTTGTATTTATTTTGCACCTGGCAATTAACAGCAATATGACACTTTTTACCACATCTGTATCTCTGCCCAAAATTTGAGGACCATCTATCCTCGAAACTAACACGATGCCTCTGAGGATCGTTCCAAATTACCCTATCTTCAAAACGCCTAAAATTATTACCTCTAAAATAATTAAATTTTTCCTGGCGTTCTGGACTATAACTCCTATCACGTAAATTTCCCTGTGACCTCTCCACTACACCATAAACCTGTTGCTTTCGATCGTCCGTAAGCAACTTTCAATAATTTCTTTGAAATTTTGCATCTCCGACATCATTTCTTTAATTTCATCACCCTTTTCTATACAGCAAAACATCTCGGGTAGACGTTAATAACGCATTCGTCTCCCTAGCATGTGACAATCTTTCGTCGATAGTGACTATTTCGTCGAACTCTTCACTATTTTCTGCTAAAAGACGCTCCCTCACGAATCTGTCATGTATGCCTTTTACGAACTAATCTCGCGCCATATAACCACTCATTTCATTGTCAAAAACGGGATATGTGTCTGCAACATGTTTACGAATTCTATCCACAAACTTTCCAATCCGCTCCCTCTGCAATTGCGTTAACTGAGCAAGTAAAACATGACACGCAATCGCTGACTTCTCACCTTCAATCGACTCTTTCAACTTCTTACAAACCTTCTTAAAATCATACCCCTGATTTTTCCCTTTAAAACAGTATTAGAAAGATGCACGAGAACTAATTGTAATAATAAACTCAAACTTTCAACCCTCGAAGCCTCATAATAAGTACAATAACTTTCCACCGTAGCTACCCAATCAGTAAAATCTGCCACTTCCTTGAACTCACGCGGATTTGGTAAACAAAACACTCTGCCCTTCCATACTAGATTAACAATATTCTATACCACTAATTAATTCTAACCTCCCTTAAAATTATAAATGTCTCACCAAAATTGTCTAATCAGCGGAATACACAAACACTGTGTATTAATCGTGGAAATCGTAAAATAATCCTTTCCACTAATTTCCTTTCTTTCGTTTCCCGGTCTCAGTCTCACCTCAAGCTTGCCCTTCTGCAAATAGATAATAAATTCTTGTGCAGTATCAAGATAGTCGTAATATAATAATATAAATTCTTATCCTCTTTGGGGAACCATTTGTTATCAAAAGATGTTATTTAAAGACTGTTAAAACAGTTAATTAAAACAGTTCAATTAATCTCAATTTCTCAAAGGCAATGAAAACAAGAGATATAATTATTAGGAAACGTTTATTACTTGTAATTACCAACAATTATAACTTACTTATTAGCTATCAGGCTTTAATCTTTTAAATGAATTTACCTCAATATTTGGTTAGTATTTATATGAGAATCTCACGTACAAAGAATAATCAAAAACGTATGAAATTGCCATGTGTTTATATGAGAATCTCACGTACAAAGAATAATCAAAAACGTATGAAATTTCCATGTATCTGGGAACAATATTGATGTCAATAATATTTAGTTAAAGGGTTCAATGCGGCATTCATTAACCTGTACTTACAGATCTCAATTCGTGAAATCACAGAATGACACATTTTCTTTCCATTGACTAGTAGTACGGGAGCTACTCTGAAAATTATCAAAATTTGAGCACAAAAGGTTTATTGTGCTCAATCAATTACTACTAAACCTATGATCGAAAAATATGTAATTTTTATGTTGTGCCACCAGTCAAATATGAAATATTAACATTTTACTATTTTACCATGTTAAAGAATACATCGATTTCTAAATAGTTCTGATTTTAGTGAAAATTCATATTTTTTATATATTTTTAATTGGCATTTAGTATATCGTTTGAATTTTCCATGTATTTTATATATTTTAAAACAAAATTAAAACACACCATATTATATAGTTTTGAAATACATTTTAATGCATCTATAAAACTATATTTGATATTATTGCTAGGAACCTTCATTTAAATACATGTGGAAACTATATCATATAGCTGTGTCTAAAACGTGTTTTAAGATTTGTAAAATACATTTAGAATTCAAATGATGTACAATATGTCAATTAAAAAATTTTTAATATTTTAATTTTATCAAAATATTAATAATATTTTCACGAAAATCAAAGCAATTTTATAGAATTCACCGTATTCTTTATTACGAGAAAATATTAAAATGTTAATATCTCATTTTGTGACTGTGCAATACAAGAATTACATATTTTTCGATCATAGGTTACATTTTCTATTAACTCCTGTTTAACTTCTAAGCTATGCTACCATGCTACCACATAGTTACATTTTGATTGTAATATTTTGAGTACATGTTTATAAATTTCAGTAAGTTGAATATGCAGCTATACTAACTGCTTTCTGCTATTGTTTAACTATCTTAGAATGGAGACTCCTCCACCACCGCAAGCCCCATCAACTGTAGTCCTCGAAGAACGACCCAATGGTGAGTATGTTCCGACGCTTGAAGAGGTTGTTGAGTACGCCCGTCTCATCGGCATTGATCCAGATCGTGAACCGGAACTTTTGAGTATTGCACAGGAGGGGATACAAGCCTCACTACCCCTTGATTGGGTGGCCTGTCAGGTGAGATTTAATATTGTAGATATCTTATAGTACTTGTAAGCAGTATATATTATATGTTTAAAGACCACACTATTAAAAATGACTAATAAATTAAGTTAATCGACAATTAAAACAAAAAAGAACGCTCACAGGGATTATTATTAATCCTCCTTTAATGAAAATTCACTTTGCTGTATGATTATACAAACTTTATATGCAACTTTTAAATATACACTAAGTTCCAAAAAGAATTGCCTCCTAAATAAAAGTTTTTTACCAAGTTATTGTTAGTTAATTATTTGTATAACCACCTACAGCATAATACTGTAGTATAGGAAAAATAATACTTTTTATTTTCAGTACTTTCTGTTCCTTTTATTCAATAATTAGAGAATATATTTTTGTATTCGACATGGGCAGTAAATTCGGCAAATCGATTTATTTTGTTTAAAAAACTTTTTGTTTTGTTATATCATCTGATCGACGAGAGAACACAAAAGTTCGAGAAACGAGACAGTTGTAACAAAAAAGGCTACATACAGGCGGACCCTGTAAAACTAAAGTCATATCGTCCTTTTATCCGACTTATGAATACTAAACGAATTAATAGCAGTTGAGTCCCTATATATATTTAGAGCTAGGGGTGAATTCTCTATTACTGTAAGAAAATGTCTGAACGTTTAAAATTACAATAAATAACATTATTCCTTCAAATCATTTCTTTAACCACAACGGAATGCATCGCTGTAAGTGGTTCCAAAATAATGTTTTCTAGACTATCAACCAATTTAATCGTATTGCATAGAGCAATGAGTCCAGATTTCGAGTTCTCTTAAACGGTGGAAGAATAAGAGGAGAACGTTTTGTATGCGAGATCTGGTTAGAATATCTGCCCAAGATTGTGGAGGATAGTGGATTGCTATTTGGCATTATGGTCGTTCAGTTCTTCGGGTGTTAGACCAAACTTTCAATGGCCAAAACTACTGGTGTGATCAGACGATTCCTTGACGCTATAATCGGTTAAGTTGCCTCATGCTCCTTGAACATTACAGCAGGATAATCTCCCTGCTCACCAATCAGCGATTGTTCGAGAATGTTTTACTGACAACAATATTAACGTTATTCCATGACCTTCAAATTCACTGAACTTTAATCCAATTAAACACTTTTATGGATTATCTTGGCAAGTAGGTTCGAGATAAGAAACCCTGGAATCTCAAGCATTACAATTCTTAGCATCATGGAATTCAATGCCCCAGAAGTTAGTTAACAACCTTGTTTCTTGCACAAACATGCCTAAAATATCTAGAAGGATAAGATTTATTATTGAAGCAGATGATGACACCACCCAATACTGGTAAAGCATTGCTATACATACCCATTTTTATTTCAAGTTTCCTTTTCACAACAATCTTCTAGGGGAACTAATAATATAATTATATTGTATTGTATATTTTCTCTTATACATATATGCAAAATTTAAGGGTGGTAAATCTTTTTGGAATTTGGTGTACATTTTCTTTTAATATTTATAATAATATTTGAATATCTATAACATTAAAGTTAATGGTTCAATTTTTTTTTAATAATAAAAACCGATATAAAAAAAATTAATTATCGCCAGATTGAATTATTGTTGCTTTTTATTTTTCCATAGTATCAACTGATTAAAAAATCCTTAAAATAATTTATTAGGGGGTTGTTCTTTTTTTTAGTCAAACGTACGTTAGTTTATAGAATGTTGCATTAATTTACAAACGGATTATTTATATTGTCATAAAATAATGTTGTAAACACAACCATAAGCTCTCTGCACTACCGCGTATTAGAATATTCGATTTAAATTTATTTATTTTTATTACGAGATCAGTGATGTCATTAACTATAAAACACGTATTCCCTCCATGTGTACTACTGCACACAGACACCAACAGAGGATATCTACTATTTCCACCGGAGCAGTGGAGTGAGCCAATGGGAACACCCAGCCGACGACACCTACAGACACCGCGTGGACCAGGTACGCACACATCTGCACTCATCTTCCCAAGCAGAAGAAACTACCACCACACAGCACCACGATCTCCCCTTTCCCATCAGAAGACCTGCATCGTTGAATAAACGAGATCCCCAGCTGGTTTCCCGCGCAGTGCAAACAGTGTGCATTCGGGGTAACATTCTTCGTGACACACAGTCCCAGCTTGGTCAATTGAAAAACCGAGTTACGCGGGAGTTGCTCGTGGCTGCCAATCTGCCAGGAAGTGAGGCTATTGCTGAGGATTATCATCGCAGGCGACGAGCTCTTGAGGCTGAATGTGAGGCAAATCTTGCTCAGGTGCACGCCGAATGTCTTGCTGCTGTCCAGCAAGAAAAAGAGGCTTGTCGGCGAGCTTTGGACAAAATGCGTCTCCGATTTCGAGAGATACGCCGAGCCGAAATGCGCGAATTCTTCCATGGACTGGATCGGGCCAAGCACTTCTTGTTAACAAACTCAGCTGCTAATCAACAGAAGAAGGAGCCTCTGGCTACCTCAAGTCCAACAACTGCATCACATAATACCAACAAAAAGGTATCTAATCCTTCTCTTGACGCTGATTTGATTGATAAAAAACAATCATTCGACTCAAATTCAAATTGTCAAGAAGCCTGTTTTATAAGGTCTGAAAAGCGACGTAGCAGCTCCAGTTTAAATGAGCGGGAAAACAGAATTTTGTCACTGAGAAATCCAATTGGAGATTGTTCCTCGTCTACGATTGGTCAACTTGAGACCGAGTGCGACTGGCTCGACTGTCGATTGACTGAGTTGAAGCTCCTCTATCGTCAGCTCCGTCACCGTCAAGCTGCAATACACGACTCTCTCTCGCAGGCCCTGGCCACTGCTATTTATCCCCAGAAGCCGATGGATTTGAGATCTTCATTAGAAACAACACGACGCTCAGATGACGGTTACTGCAGCTTCTCACCCACCGAAGAGGCTCCATTGATCTTGCCCGAGACATCTCAGTCAAGGTGAGTTAAGCACTTAAACCCCATTCAAGGCGGACTAATAATAATCAATTTTTATTTCAATAAACAATTAATTACAAACTACACGGTATAAAATTTGATTATAATCTTATTAGCTTTTTCCTCTGTTATTAATATTAATTGTTACAATACTATTAAATGGTTTGACTTACGCTTTAAGAGTTGGCCTCGTTATTCACACAATTATTTTATGACTAATTCTAGACATCAAAACATTCAAAAGATTTATAGTGTATTTATTGATTACAAGTTCAACTATTATAATGTCAATGCGCCTTTTCTTCAATAAATTATTATGGTTTCTTTATACGAGTATTTATTTTTGTCGAATTAACTTGTTCATCTAGTCTATAAGAGAAGGCGTCAGTAAATTTCTGCAATTTCTAAGAAAGAATTGGACTACATCAAAGATTAATTAAATATATTTCTATAAAGTAGAAAAACATGTAAGATATCTCTGAAAATTTGATGTTCATATCTCAATGTATAGCTTCAGAATTAAAATTTCTAAAATCAATATCTGCAATAGAGTTTAACTGGAATTTAAATATTTCCTGTGAATCTGCGTAACTACAGTCTACTGCTTTCGCAGTTGAAGCTCCTTGCCAAGAGAACTGTTTTTTCTTGGTTCATCGAATTTTAATGTAGTCGAAGAAGCCTCGAAGATGAAAACCGGCCTAGTCTGACAGGCACAACTGCAGCTCAAAAAGATGCAGTTCGCAAATTGATCAATGAAGATGCACGAATTAGCATGGAGCTTATTGCCGCTATTGTAAGAATTTAAAATGGAAATGTTAGTGAAATATTTCACAACCAATTGAAATGGAAAAAAGTGGCCGCAAGATGGGCCCCTTACATGCTCACAGTGAATCAGATGCAAACGCCAGTAACTTAATTGGTGTCAAAATACTCTCTTCAAATATCATCTCAGGGGATGAGAGTTTGGTTTACCGTTTTGATCTTGAAAGTAAACAACAGTCATCCTAATGGAAAGCAGCTGATGAACCGCCACCCCTCAAATGTGTCAAAAGTCAAAGTTCTGATAAGAAAATGGGCGCCACATTTCTCTCACCTAAAGGCTACATCCATCATAATAGTAGGTATTTTGAAAAGATATAGCCAGAATATGTTTCGTTGATTATTGGTCTGCTTAATTATTCACTTTAAAATCCTTTTTAACCTGTAAACATCATTTCTTTGTGACATTATATTAACTTGTAAAGTGTATTTTCATTAATTTTTCAAACATCAGTTCTGAAGCCAAAGAATTTAGTATAGTACTTAAATTTTCACAATTAGGGAACTTAGTTTCTCTTATGATTTTCAGAAATGTACTCATTATCTATATATTAGACTGTTTTCAACACAAAGACCCGATTAAAATATCATTAAAAACTAATTATTTTTGTGTTCTTATAATTATTATATTATATATTCCAATTGTTTTCTTTCTAGGTTCAATGAGGAAAGCTTGGACGCATTTTTAGCACGTATCAGACTCAATCGACCCACTTAAAATTGTCTACAATACCGAATTCAAGCTCCACATTATTGATATACACAAGTTTCCCTCATTTTTTACATCAGTATTCATCTCCTTCCCTGCATTTCTTTTTTATTTACAAAATATTATGCATTTTATTGTTGTTCTTAATCTCAATATTGTTTTGACTCTGCTGTTTTTAATCACTCTACTTCTCGCATTTTATTGTATATCGTATTTAATTATTTTGACGCAGTACGGTATCTCGGCTAATAGTAAGTATTTATTTTACAATGCGGTGCTGCTTTGTTTTTTACTTTAATCACTCTGTTTATTGAGTGCTGCAGAGCATTACTACTATTTAAAGATATAGTAGTAAAAAGCTAAACATTCAAAATTGTTATCGATATGTATTTTCTAGACTTTTACATCTATACTTAATCATTGTACTTATTCGCATGTTTTGAATCCTTTTAAAGTTTTATTTATTAAATATTTTTACCCAATTCTTTAATGGTTTTCTTTGAGTTATTTTAAAGTGATTTTTAAATCTATAAAACTATCAATCAAATAACATTAGAATAGCATAACATTAAGTATAATTTTTGTCATAATAACTTAAGGAAGAATCCATATTTAAGTAGAATATATATTTTTGTTATATATCGATATTGTTTGCTTTTTAAATAGTGCGTTATTTAATTTTTATAATATTTTGCTTTAAGATTGAATTGTTAATTGAAAGCAGAAGAATATGCTATATCATATTTGTTATCATTTCTTTTAATATTGTTAATAAAAATAAAATCTTCGTTAAAATTAGATTTAAGTTTCTAGTAACATAAGTGTAGCTCTCAGCCTTCGTCATTTTATAGATTTTGTGTATTCCTAACTAAATTTTACTGGGTTCGTATTATAAGTATAGATAGTGTTACTGTTTTTTATTCTAGCATATAATGCGTACATTTGCTTTTAATAGTGATGTAAAAAGAAACTGAGAATTTTGGGAGTATAATTTGCAAGATACTAAAAAAACTTAATAGTTAAGTATTTTCATTGGTGGCTTTATCAATTTTAGGGCCATAAATTTGGGCGTTAGTCCTTTTGGAATAGGTACAAGTTAATTTTAATTGCTTGTGAAGTCATATAGATTGATTCAATTAATATGAGACACTTAATTTGATAGCTGAAGGTAAATATATTCATCGCATAATACTGTCTATCTACATTTTAAATATAAACAACAGTGATTAATGAAAACAAGAAGAAGTAGATCAAATGATATTGCATTTTACTGCGAACCAAATATATAAGGAAATTTATTAGATAATCCCTTAGGTCATCCAGTCTGTTGATTCCAATTTTAATCGGATGTAAGTCAGGTCGGATCCTGCCCTGTCTATGTAATTACATCCTTATATAAATACCTTCCTTGCGTTAAAATAATGCACCGTAAGTAATTCTTCCAAACACTCATATACGCGTAGAGTGCGCTGTCTTAAGATTGCGTTAATGAAGGAGGCGAGTGGAGTATAAGTTGTAATGACAACATTTTAAGCACTGTATATACTATACATACTGTTCTATCAATCTGCATCCCACGCCTGCCTATAATGCGCCTGATGATTAATAATAATACTTATATGAAACAGAGCTTATGTTTATTGCTCCGCCTACTGTGGCAATATTTTACAGTACGACAGCAGAGTAGAATGCCACGCAATTTTAGTAATGGATATAATATTACTGTAGAAAATAGTAAATGGTTAGTAGTACATTAACCAGGTGAAGTTTTTCGTAGAGCTCCATTATAGTAAGGTCATTATTATATATTATAGTGTACACTTGTGTATTACACAACGAACGAATCCGGTATATTATAATGACATAAATATGTCGTGGGTGTTAGTTCATTTAGTTCGCTGATATATATCGAGACCCCAAATGAGCACTGTAAAATATTTGTATGTAATTAAATTCCGTTGCAATTATTGCACTATAAATAATTATATTATTCTTATAATATTTAAAATTATATAGTTAAATATTTCAATAATAGTGTGCTATAAAAAATATGAATAGACATGAAATATCATGACATGTCTATTCATTTGATTATATAACGACATTGTTGAGAGAATATATCTAGTTAAATAATGCGAAGTCATTTTATTATTATTTAAATCAGTCTGTATATTATTAAAATATATAATCAATATTTATGTGTTTTGACTTATAATATGTATATGAGTAATTTATTACCACTATGAATTTAAAAAAAATACCAAGCATAAATTTAGAAAAATGAGTAACAAACGTTTGTATGTACTCTTTGAAAGTGTCTAATTTAATTCAGTGTGGCAGAATGATTCACTTGTAATTTTTCTTAGATTTTTTAATGGAAAAATACAGTATTGCCTATAAACTAGTTTTTATGACTAAGGCACTGTGCTTCTGTGATATGTAGTAACAACTGAATAGAAATGATAAAATACTTATTTCTATTCCGCAGGCCTAATGAAATTTCATCAAAAATGAGAGATACTTCATATACGGAGAATGCGAAAATGGTTAATAAATTAAGTTAGTTAACGTCTGCTGTCATATATAGTTATAATCGTATCGTATAGTAGGTATACATAGAGAAACGACTCATGTGTTTTGAATGTATACAGTAAAAAAATACATATTACAAATCTTCTAATTATTTGTAGATTTCATTTCTTATATACATATATTTAATTTAAAGGCAAACGAAAAAAATATTTTAGACTGTACTGCTTGTCTACCTTTGCTTATGAGTAGTATAATGTAAACATATATTTGTTTTGTGCGTAACTAAAGAGATAAAACGGAAACAATATTTATTAATAATATAAACATAGAAAACTGAAGTAGACGATGTGAATATATATATATATATCCAATCATATTAGTACTTTAATAACTATAAATGTGCATAATATACTGGTTTGCAAATTAATATACAAATGGAAATGATGAACAATTACCTACCTATTAAGAATATATATACAATACATACCAAAACTATGTAATGATGTTTTTGCTGTAAAAATATATAAATTACCTGTAATCTACAGTCTTGAATTTGGAAAAAATAAATGTTCAGATTTTAGTGACTACCGAAGTCATAAACGGCATTTTCAAAGCTAAAATATTTGCCAGGGTATACATGAATGGTAGCCATCAATATTAACAAAATCATAATAATAGTCATTTATTTCCAAAATACGTGTAATATATTGAGTATTTTATTATATAATAACTATAAAATCATATTTGTTATATATATATATATATATATGCTCATCGTAATTGTGGTTAACTTCTAACTCTCAAAATATAGATTTTAAAAATTATTTCAGAGTCCATAGCAACGCCTTAGAGTCATTTCTCTATATGTGTACTCTATGGTTATAATTGTGGTTATGTGATTCCTTAATCATTATTAGAAATTATTATATATTTTCTATATGCATAAATTAAACCCGTAGAAAGGCATACATTTTTACATTACACTAACTTAAATATTTAAAATGTATCCATAAAAAATCGCAGAGAAACATTGCGTATGATTTTATGGAAAGATATACCTAACGTGCTTCAGAAGCTGTAAAAATATGACTTTTTAGAAAGTTGTGAATCCAAAAAAATAGTTATATGAAATTCAATTGTATTAATGATAACAAAGCTAACAATAACATTCAATTGATTGCATAATATGTGCATTGATTTAATAATATTTTGTAATACTTATTTTAATAGTATATTTCTTCGTTACACCTCTAATTTTAAATAACATATTAGCACTTATTTGAATTGCGATTTTATTATAAAAGAACTCCGCTAAAGTATTTGAGTCAATTAATTTTATATTTTTTTGTGATCCATATTAATAGGTTTAAATTCAAATAGGGTGATTTATTTCTAGATTCAAATTAATCCATCATAAAAATTGATGAGGTGAGCAGGAATAAGGCGATTAAGCAAAAGTGAGCAGAGCGATAAATGTGTTTACAATTTATCAACTCGTCACCGTGGTAGGTAGGTAGCATCTGGTGCCCATCTATTTATATAGCCCCGCACATTATACTATACATTATGTACAAATTGGTGTATAGTTATAGTTGTCTTTATAAGACTGCAGTTGATGAAATTATGTAGTAATATCACTTCCCATAGTGACAAGTTGGACGAAAAGAGAAAAATAGACCCCCGTGGGAAAGTGTCTTCTTTTCCTCTGATGAATGCCGGTCAGTTGTGTGCAAATGCAATATCTCCCCCCCCCCCCCCCCACATTCATTATACATATTAACGTACCATCAGCCTTCCATTTTAGACTTACGAAGAGAACCTACTCCGCTTTATGAATCATTGATTTTTTCAATCCCGATTTTTTCTTTAATTATGGGCTTATGTATATGTACCCTCTAAACTAAACCCAAATCTTCCGGTGTAGACCAGCATAGAGAAAGAGTTACCTTTGCGTCTGTAATGTACATTGTGTAAGCTACCTATGTAACCAAAGCGAGAGTGCTGAAATCACTGTGGCGTAATCCTCCTGAAATGCAACGCAACGCTAGAAGCAAAAAAGGAGTAGAGGGAAGCTAATGACCTCGGGTGTAACTCTGTAGGTAATCCTGCTCTTCTTCTCTTTCCCTGGCCTACTGCCTATAACTACCAGCTTCTTTGGGAAAACTTACTACTAGCGGTAGTTGCATATTATGACGTCACTTCTGGGAATCAACCAATAAAGCTTGCTGACCACATAGCTCTTCCGCCACGTGCCAGTATAGACTGCCTATCTTCCCTGTCTTCTATCTTCTTCATATGCACGCCGACAAAACCGCTATACAAGACTTATCGAGGAGTTTGGAACCATTTTCTTCCTCCTCTTCTCACTTTTGTTCTTTATCCATTTCAGCAGAATAAAAAATATAATGACGCTCCACTTACTACCAGTAAGCGACTTGGAACATCGTCTGAAAAAGCGAGCAGTGTCGATTTATTTCTGAGTCCACCTTCTATGATTCACAGACCTGGACTATATTAAAAACACCTTAGCCGTCGGGTGGTTCCCATATATCGACAACAATTATCCATCTCTCAGTCCCGTTCTCTTCCGTTACCAGTTACCAGCTAGAGTGAAGGCAGAAACTATTTCCAAATGCGAAAAGGAATTCCTTGCACTATAACTCCCATCGTTGTTCAATACTCAATATTCAAGGTCGGTGTCTTTAACTACTTGTAATTTAGTTATAATATCATTTAGTTTTATTCTCGTTAACAATATTAAATATGCATACCTCTTTCCTTCTTATCAGTGATTTTTTTTTTTTTTTTTAAGTTTTAAATTCTTTAAAAATTATTCCAGCTAAATTCGCCTAATATCTCTAATGATTTATTTTCTTTTGATTAAAAATTATAATAAATGGTTTATATAAAGATAGCAATAAAATTTTTGCACATAAATGGTTAGTTAGAAGTCTCGTTTTACAAATAAATTCATTAATTTAAAGATATGAATTGATTTAATACTATTTGGATAATAAGTTTTATGTCTTAATTTTTATAAACGTTACATTCTTCAATTTACAAATGGTTTTATTATTATTTCAAAATTATATTTTTTGTTTACTGTAAATATCAAATGATATCATTTTTTTAAGCAGTGAAGTTAAAATAAAATACGCTACTAAACATCTAAAATAATTTTGAAATTCAATAACATGCTTCAATGAGATAACTTGATTCACTAATCTTAGATTTAATTAATTTGATGAAAGATATTCGTTTTCATTGTATTAGTATTATGAAAATATATATTCACTTTTAAAATGAATTTTATAAAAGTATTTAATACTGCTTTTCGTAACTCATTTACATGAAATTTATTTCTTTTGTCAATAATTTACAGCGCGATGTATATGAAAGATGTAAGAGTGAAATCACAGTATTCAATTACTATATGATGAATATTTAATGCGGTAAAGCTAATATTGTTTGTAATAACCTAACGACAAATATTTTACTTTTGAAATTATTTTATCAAATATGTTTTTAAGAATTAAAAATATAACTAAGAGGGAAAATATTAACTTTTATGTAAAACACATTTTACAAAAGCAATTCATGGAATCAAAATATCATATTTATTAAATTGTTATAAATTCTATAATAAAAATCTAAATAGTACGTAATTTTTTACATTTGAAGATTAGTAGTACCTACATTGAAAGGTATACCTATTCGTATATCCTTTTTATTGAAATATACAATTGTAATTCTATTTTTTGCTTGCAGTTGTATTTTTATTTTATATATATGTCTATACGTCGTACATATACATATTATATTAAACTATATTATTTCTTTAATCTGAATAATTTCTACACATTTCTTTCGATTAATTATATCCCTAGAATAATAGATTGTTTAAACGATAGATATTGTACTATACATCGACGTTTGATATAGAATACAATATCTAAGGTTTAAACATAATTGAAGAAACAACGTAAACAAAGAAATGGTTTTATAGAAAATTACAAAAAATTCAAAACTTATATTTTATTCTAATATTAAGTATAAGTATAATAATTGATTTTCACATTTTAGAGGATAAAAAATTACTAACCTTTAAGTCATTAGGTACTCCTGAAATAACATAATATGTTTAATTACTTTATTATTAAAGAGCATAAATATTATAGCAAAAATTATAATTGAATTACAACATTTATTTACTTGAATAGCAAACTTCCTATGCTATCTATCTATTATAGATAATTTATTAAATTCTTTAGGTAAATTATAATATAAATATTCAGTATAGGGATTTACTTAATACGTGTACTTTCGAATGAATTTTTATATAAACACATTTTATGTATATGATAGTAAAGGTACAATTTAGCCACCGAAATTTGTATCAAAACATAGTATGTATTTAAATTTCTGTCAAATACGGAAATTTGTTTTTCTATGTGTATATTAGTTGATACAAATGTGTTTTTTGTCAATAAATATTTACATTTATTTTGCAGACAGTTTGCAAGTGCTGTAAAAACTATAAATGTTAATCTACAGATGAAAAGTAGAACCCAAAAAAATAGATGTCTTATACTTTGTAACTATATGTATATCTTATCGCCTAGAAACATGTAGTAGACAATTATTACTTAATATCATATTTAATTCATGTTCTCCTAAGGTGCATTATAGATGTTTTGTGTGTACTTCTAAAAAATTATTTTGGAGTATAGGAGTAAAGTCCTTTCTTTCGTTTATTGAAGTTGCCTTTCATTCGTCTATACTATAAAATAATTATTTATAGAATTTTATCTCTTTTATATTTTGTATAATTGGGTTGTGAATTTTCGTGAATACATTGTCGTTGTATTTTTATAAATTTTACAAAAATTGATAGACAAAGTGTAGTATTAAATATTTATATTAACTTTATTTTAAGAGCAAATATCAATCTTCAAACAATTTTAGCATACATCATGGTTTGTCATATTATCTATAACTATTTTATCACATAAAACATTTCACTGCTGTCAGTTGTTAAAGCATTGTTTTGCAAAAGCTTGAGGGTCACTCAATAGTATTAAAATCCTACAGAATCTATATATAAGAGTTGAATCTTTATGTATTATTACACTATGGTCTATAACACAGTAAAATAATATTAAAATGTTTGGCATTTTTAATGCTAAAATTCGCGATAGATTTGTTATAAAGGATAATACAGTTTTTGTATTCAAAAGCATATTATTTCAAATACGTCTTAAATATACAGTGTATATTACAATTTAAAATATTAAAATATATTTTTATTTAAATTTGGGTGCACAGTGATTATTTAACTTAAATTATATTTATTTATATGTTACCCCTTTAATTTTATCTGCAGTTAAATAATATTTAATAAATAGGATTGTTTTGATTATAATTATCTTCTAATTATATTGCTGTACCTTATTACCTAAACTTTGAGATACATTTAACGAAGTTTACTATTTATTGACTTTATAGGGAAAAAATTAAGTTTGAGCTTAATTAAAATTGATTATTTTTTAATAGTATTTTTAGTTTAATTCTATAGAATATTTAATTTCACATTTTCAATATTTGTTTCATTATGTTTTAGCTTTTCGGAAAATTAATTTAATTTTACATTTTAAAATTTTAACGATAATGCCAGACATGAAACATTTACTTTTGATACATAAAATACGTTTGCACAACCTTTCTATTTTAATTCTAACTTGTTGTTCATAATATTTCGTCTATATATTCTCCTTTTGCACTATAGCTATATTATTCAACCATTAGATAATTACGTAATACTTTGGAACTAATTATATTAATTATGCATATACATATATATATGATATTTTGTATAATATGTATATGTATATGTATACTATGTACATATAGATTGTATTGGTATTGGTATCGTATTAGTCTGTATATGTAGTTTATGATTCTTAAATACATTTTATCTGAAAGAAGTGCCGGTTTTTTTTATGAATGATTATATTTATGGCCTTCGTTAACTGAAAAAAAATACAAAATATTATTTCACTAGCAAGACAACCTCATGACCATAATAGAAGTCGCACAATTATGTATAATAATTCACAAATGTCCGTCTAATGTTATCGACATTTACGAGAAGATTATAAAAATATTATTTACAAAGGCGAAAATGCAAAATAAGACAATAAATCTGTCGTTCAAACAAATTAAAGTTTAAGAATTAATTGAGTACTTTTGTTTAATATTATTCGACTTAAATGATGTTTTTCTATCTTCAATGCACAGTTAATAATATATATCTTATTAATATGTTTACAAGGGACTAAAGTTTAGAACATACAAAGAAACTGCATCTCAAAGATACGAAAATCGAGTTAATATGTGAATTAAGGGATTGGCGAAGCGAGATGAAAACTAAGAGAACTATTATGAATAATAAAAGAACTTTGACGTGAAAAAGACGCTTTTTATTTCATATAAATATAATTATAGGTATATGAAGGATATATTCGTTCATAAAATAATAATGGTAATAAGTGTTAGAATTCTTTCTAAAATTTATTTGGCATATATTTAATATCTTATTTATTTATGTATATAAAAATAATTGTTGGCATATATTTAATTTCAAATTTATTCGTATAAAAATTATTTTCTATATTTTAAGTTAGTTTTATCTGGTTCAAACACAAATCGTGCAAAAAAAGTGAATTTTTTAATAAGGAAATCTGTTATACTACGTTTAATTAATATTTTAAAACTTATAACTCCTACGTATTGTATCATAACCAATTAATGTTTAGACGTTTAAGTTCAAATTCCCAAATTTAAACTAATTTTTCTACTAAATGGAGTATGTATGTATGTACAGTAGAAATAATTTTAAAACCTATTTTTTGAAGAGGAACTTTTGGTTGTAGTACATATATTTTCCAATGGTTAATATCTATTTTAAATGCACATAAAGTGTATTTCTCTCAGGTGATGGCTTTCGAATTGTATTGAACTATTTATTATAACACAATATTTTATATATATGCTGAAACGCTTAATCTGATTTTGTATAATTTATTTTTAATACAATTTATTAAATGTCTTTATAATTAAATAGATAAATTATTATAGTTTAAAATAATTATACTAATTATAATTTAAAATGCATTTTTATCAAAAATCTTGAACACTAATGATTATAAAATAGTAATATATATGTACATGTTAATATAATACAGTTATACTTAGTTATATGAAGTTAAAAGCAACCAGAACCTAAATTAGAGTTGATTTATTACATTTTGTTAATGACGCAGGACTTCTAAAAATATTGAGTTTTAAACTTTATATTAATCAACGGAACCCTTTTTAAACTAATTAGCATGCTTAGTTTAGCTTAGCATGATAATTTATTTGATTTCAGTCCATTTAAAATATACAAAAGAAATGAAAAAATAATAACTCAGTCATGTTGAAACAAATTCATTCCTTTCGTATTTTTTCTTTCTACAATTTCCATTTATAAAATAGTAAAATATATAGCTAATTAACATTTTTTAAATTTCTAAATTTTACACGTTTTAAAAGTTGACGTATATAATTGTTCCTCGTGAAATTTATTCAACATTTTTGTATAGTTTAATTTTTTTCAGTTATCATAATTTTTTATTTTTTTATTTTCATGAACTTTGTTATAAGTAAATTAAAATTATTTATTTATAGAAAATATGAGCTTTAAATTAGGCTATATACAACAATTACTATCAGCATATATACAGTAATAATGAAACACTATGTAGTTGATTTAATATTCTTTATTATCGCACGTACATTATACACAAGATTAACATTTCTTACTCTGAAAGAAGCTGATAAATTTCACATAAAAAACTACATGCAATTAATTTAGGTTTATGTGTGTATAACGATGATGACAGCACTACCATATTATTTAAGATTATATTCAATGATCAGAAAGAAGAGACGGCTGGAATTGGGGATTAGAATCAGAAAGGAAAATACAAAACGAGAGGGTGCCAAGACAGGCAGGCAGGCGTTCTGTAATCGATGTTGATCCCAAATTTATCCGCACGCATGCATGCACGCATCCACACTTCTTTCGCCTACCGACGGCGTGTCCAAGACTGAGGTTGCACTGCTGTTCCCTTTCTTCCCTGCCTCGTGTGAGGTCCTCAAAAAGCCACCTGTCCCCTGGAAGACAGTGTATCTCTCTGGAACCTATAGCGGCGGTGTACATATAGGTGCTACCTGCCCTCCTGTACTTTTGGTCTGCGGCGGCACCGTCTTTGACTCCGTTTTTGGTTGGCGGGTGGCGGGTGGCGTGCGACTCTTTCCCTCCCTCATCCCTTTCCTCCTTCCTTCCTTCCTTCATTCTTTTATTGCCAACAGACAGCAGCTTTCTCGTCAGCAAAAGAAGGAGGAGAGGAAAGGCGAAGGTCATTACGTCTACGACATACAAGGGAGGGGAAGGAAAGGAAACGGGTACAGTTACCTCCGTCTGGCTGGCCTTGCTTGGCCTCGCCGACGATTTGTAAGATAGACCGGTTAATGTAGCAGGCTCGACTTTATCGTGTCCAAAGCAAACTTTGAGATGGGGAACACAAGTGCACATATAGCACACGTCTGTTGTTTCTTCACAGGCTCTTTAACAATTTTCCTTATTTTTTTCTTTATGCGAAAATGACCTCAGTGTACGGACTTCTTTCCCTCTACCCACCCCAGCCAACTTACTCTCTCTTTTCTAGCAGTTCGACCTTTCTGAAGTTCTCTCACCTCAATAAATGGGTACTACAACGACTATTATACGGGATCAATATATCGTAGTTATCGATGCACGTATACTGCACACATATCATTTATCACTCTAATCATTTCCAATTATGCACGTGTATTCGACCGCATTTAAACGGACGGCCTCAACCCCAACTTAAAAGTTTTTGGGTTTCCTGTCTATAGTTTTTCATTATACATTAAAATATACCCAAATATAACCCAACACACTTGTTAAATATATACACATGTCCAACATATAACCGCAAATTTTTTGGCACATTCTCTTTAGTTTATTATTGGCATATACAATATATATATATGTATAGTATAAATTTTATCATTTACAGTGTCATTCGTATCAGTCAGTTAGCTGTCCAATTTATATTTGGATAAAGCCTCTAGTTCATTTTATCAAAGTTACAATATTAAAAATTTAATGGAAGTCTTACGTCGCCTATGTTACAATCAAGTACATGCCGGTCAACTTCAAATTGATGGAAAATTAACCATTTTCTGTTCCTAATAGCCAGTGTTATCATGTTTTTTTATAAAATGTGAACACTCGAAATTGTTGCCAAAATTTGATATATTGTTAATATCATGAAGGAAAAAGATTAATTCTAAAACCCTGGATTGGAAATTGCGTATAGAAAAGTCTGCTATTAATATTAAAAATAATTTGATAATATAATAAACTTTATCTTAACGGTAGTTTATTCTTCTTTAATTATAAAAATGTACAATACGTTTTAAGCGCCATAGTTTTTCAATTCGCTCTTCAATTGTTTTATAAAATTTATAATTTCTTTTTTGTGCATTTTTTACACCTTTTTAAATAGTTTAAATGTATTTTGTTATAATAATTAACAGTAGTGTACTGTTAGTTAACTTTACGTTTTTTTATATAACTTGAAATTGGATTATGTTACATACCTAAATATGATGTTATTATCAATATATATATTGATTTATCCTATTGTAGATGATTATTAAGTGTTTTTTGTATGCCAATATGGTAGGTAATCTATACTTATGTATATACCTACCTATGTAGGTGAAATCAATAGTGAGAAACTTTAGTTTTTGATTTCATACCAGCATCATATCAGCTATATATCATATGGTATAGCATCATATCAAAATATTGTATCATAAATTATTGCGCTTACTAATTTGTTTATACGATAATAGTATAAACATAGTTTCAATTGTATGATGGTATTAAAATTCTCGTGGCGTTGTTTATTTACATCCGTCGTTAGGGTCAACAGTGCTAATAAAGTTTCCAATTGGCCAACTGTGGTAAGGTTCTTTACTCAAAGGGAATTCCACTCTCTATCTCTCTGTTTATGTTGATATGAGTAGACCTTACGTAAGCGTAAATCACTAAACGATAACGCCCACAGATTAATTAAAAAGCTTGACTTAAATCGTTACCGTCATAATCTTTCTACTTTTTCTTAAACTATGGAGTGAGAGCCTTTATCTTGAACTTTACACTGTTCTCCTCATTCGTTTTTATCTATCACTTACTACACATCAATCTCTCTTCTCTATTTTTACTATCTTCGCACTATTAGAATTAAAATTTAAACATTAAAGATTGTAATAGTTCGGAATATTTTTCTAATCAGGTGATCATCAACGCACATTCCGACATCGCCTCCTTATTCGGCAACTCCACTCTGCTCTCTCGTTTAGTTTAAGTTATTTTGAAATATACACACATTACATAAATATAGGTGTAGGTACAAAATACAATATTATACAGCTATAACTATAGCTACATATAACCTACTGATAGTAGGTTAGTCGTGGCATGCGGCAGCGCAGTTATTAACGTCAAATGCCAAACTCAGGCAGATCACGACCTCCAACTTTACCAGTCCTCGATCCTCCTTTCCATTTCCATTGCTTCTTCATCCTATCTCCTTTTCTTCTAACGAGAAAGGAGAAATGCCCAGTCAGTATCCCTACTGGTGGCCCATCCAGTGGTCCTCATTTCATAAAGTTTAATTTCACGCGTGTAGGCGGGGTGCCGAGCTTATTGAGTCAATAAAATACTCAAGAGTGCTGCCATCGCCTCCTCCACGATCATTAATCTAGAGCACCTGCCTCTACACTGTGTCGCACAGAATATTGAGCTTCAGCCCTACCCTACCCCGCCCCGACATCCCTAGATTGCCGTGCTACAATGCACCCTGGCGGCTCCACGCTAGCAACACGACGTCACCGCCACTTCCACCTCCAGTTACTCCCCTCCTACTCATCTCCACTCGCCATCTCATCCCTTCTGGTTGCCAGTTTTCCTCTTCTTCTCAGTCTCCTCATCGCCCTGAGCTCGCCAGCTTCAGCAGCCACGATAGCAGCAGTAGCCTCGTCAACAGAGGAGGCAGATAATCCCTTTCGATCGGCTCTCGAGGCCCGCAGTCTGGGAGATTACTTCCTCTCCAATAATAATTATTTGGAAATTTACGACGGTCTAGAACTTGCAGCTCAGATCCCAAGCAGCGAAGCTACATTTCAGTAAGTATAACTTATATTATGTCTATACTAAATTTTAAATTATTTTATTAATTTCATATATTTTAGATTGCCATTTTTGTTTACTTTTTTATTTTCTCTAATTTCATTTGTTTTATTTAAATTTCGAGAATTCCTATTAATTATGTCAACATTCGAAGATATAAGTATATAGTATTATTTAGGTTGTTATATATAAAGTATACATTTTAAAGTGACAATTGAATTGCTTACACCGAAATTATAATCTATATTTTTTAAGGAACACATAATAGGGAAACACAAAAGTATAAAAACGATTATAAAATATTAATTTCAAACGCATACAGTTTATTGATCTTAAGCAGAATAAGCTTATTCATTTACATGGAAGTAAGGACTACTTAATTTATCTCCATAGTGACTTCGATAATGCCTTACATAAATCCTTATTTTTCTACAACACAGCATCGTAACATTTAGAGTTATATATTTTTTACTTTAAATTTAATAAGTAATATTACTTACTAAAACAAGGAATTTTTTATCAATTAAACAGATTTAAAATGTGCATTGGTGTGTGTATATATGCTTCTGTAATGAGGCTAAGCAAATAAACGTCAATTTGAAACTTGGAATTTTAAACATTTCTAATAATTTTGGTTTTACTTACACAGCGTGTATAATTATTTTATTTTGCAAAATGTAAAAAAATACATATATATATATATTAATATGTATGATTATAAAAAGAAGGTTTTGATAGACTATTAATTTTCTGATAATTTTTTATAAGTAAAGATTTTAAAGACTTTAAGATATTTTTGCTATTTTTAGATATGTTTAAAACAAATACATATTCGATAATAATAATGAAGCTTTATATTTAGTTTCATTTTTATATTCATCATTAATTATATATGTGCATTTCTATTACTATATTTATACATATGCATATGTATTTCAATTATTAGAAATATTTATTTCGTCTTGAAATTATTACAATACTCCTGATGAGAGTATTGTTTTATAATGGCTTTTGTTAGAAGCCGAAATATATTCCAGTGATATTAATTATTTTACATCTTTTATCTATTTTGCATTTCTATTATTACTTAAACCAATTTTTGTGTCAATTTGAAAGATACATATGTAGGCAATAAATAGCGTACATATAAGGTCATCCATAAAAAAACATTTTTGAAAGTTGAACGATTTTTAAGCTACGGTTACTATGTATAGTAGAGACATTGAAATTAATAATAATATAGTATATATGGCATGCAGCCTTTTTCATTAACTGCAAACTCCGAAAATTTATTGAAATATCTAAGTGCATATCATATTAAATTCAAATTTTGAAAATTCGATTAGGTAGACCTACTATTTTAGCGTACAGTTGGAGGGACGCAACTACTGATCTGCTTGCGTGTAATGTATTTCCGTTGCTCTTTAGAGATTCCTGATATAACCGTATACACTGCATCAGAAAGTATCTTCCCTTGAGAAGTCTAATTGCACCTTGAATTCCACATTCTTTAACCGAAAACTATAAGCGTCAACGAGATCAAAGAGCCGAGATCACTGATCGACACCTTAATTGGAAATGTGGTTGTAGTCAACGAAAATATTTATATTCAGTGCAACCCCTTCCAATAAAAGAAGTACGTGAGTGGGTTGGGCTAGATGGTGCTCGTCCAAGATGGGCCAGGGGAATAATCAAGGGCAACAAATTCCACATTATCGTTACATATAACTTTCGAGGTGATTATCTCTTTAACGTATTTCAACCTGGCGAATCTTTGAATGCAAAGGGGTACATAACTTTTATTGAAAAATAACTGAGCAGCTACGGCGACGTAATCAACTATCATACAATGCATGTAAATGCTTGACAAAACATTTCAGTTTTAACTAAATTTTTTCAGGATAATAATATAACTCATGTAGTACAACCTCCATATTCACCAGATTTTAATCTTCTGGATAGATATGCATTCAGTAATATGTAATTTCGCAGTAGAGAATATGACATTCAACTCCATCGCAAATTTCAAAGCATTTTTGGAAGATTTGTGAGCAGGAAAATATCACGCTTCAAGTTGAACAGAGAACTTATGCGCTTGCTTTATGATTTAGAGGCGATTGTTGCTGCTGGTGGTGACTACTTATAATGTTATATATTGTTATTTTGACATTAATTTACATCACTATTTTGCTTTTAAAAATTACAATAGATTCTACAATTTTATATAAATAAACTAGATTATTACAAAAATTTTCAAGTTCTATATTTAAAAAAGCGTTTTTTCTGGATGACTATATGTACCTGACTAAATATCTTGATTTACAAAAATAGATGAACTGATAGCGAAAAGACGTTTATTTTAACCAATATAGAATTTTCAACTTTAGAAATTCAGGGAAACTTACTTCTTACTTCATACTTTAATTATTTAATTTTATTAACTTTCTTTTAATTTACATAAAATGAGTCAGTATAACATTTTAAGAGTAATTATTTCATCAGATTAATAAAGAGGAGTCATTCTGAATAATTTTTCTTTCAAAGGACTTTATTCGATGATTGTGAAAAATAATATATATCGTGTGAATTGATATAAATTTATTGTTCATATATTCTGTTAATTTCAACCAGCGATAATTACATTCCATAGTAATAAATGATTTATCGGAAGTTTATTTTTTGATTGTTTCAAACAACACTTTATTTAAGATGTATTTATTGATACTATAATTATTTGCTTACTGTAGGCATACAGATTAAATATAATTAATTTACGAAAACTTCTAGCTCAAGTAATCCATCACAGTATATTTTACATTTTATAATAATTATCATAAATATATATTCACAATTTTTTTATGATAGAAGAAACAGAATCATTCCTATTTTATCCTTATTTAGTACCTATTAAATTATGTTACATTTTTTTCTTTATTGTAGTCATTTTGTAAAAGTTTTTTCCTATTTCTAAATACCTAGTTTCTTTTATAAATCGCAATATACTATAAATACTTTGCAATAAAAATTTGATAAGTAAATAATAAACTCTAAGTAAACGAACTTTTAAATAAATTTTAGTTAAAATCAGTAAATTTCTTCGTGAATTTATTTATAATAACAAACAATTCTATATATAACAGTCTAACTTATGAATAAAGCATGTTGAAAGATTTCAAGTAACTTGTTTTTATAGTATTTTAACTAAATTGTTACTTCTATATCTCATATAAAAAAAGCCAACTCCCAATCACTAAATTTGTTCATAATGAAATTTTAAAACTAATGAATCTGTATTTTATTAAATTTACAATGAAAACTTTACATGAAAAATATTAAATAACTGATATATAACATTGCAATTGAATTGTATAAAAAACATATCATTTACATACGTAACAGTGATTTTTTAGTTATTTCTAATTATATTGTACCTATTTTTACAAAAAACTGTTATATTTAGTATCTTTTGATAAAAATTTTTTTTTCTGAATCAGTGGGAGGGATTTCTGCATCCCACTTTGTAATAAATTCAATTTCTTCAACTGTTATTAATTTTGGATACTGCATGTACCCCTCAGTAGTGGCCTTCAAAAATAAATTTTAGTATGAAAAAAAATGTCTGAGATATAAGAAACTACTATTTTATTCGAACATACTTACAGTACTTATCTTAATTAGTATACAAGTATAGTGTTGCATTTTACTTACTATATTATGTAGATGGATCATAATTTTTTGCACATCATACATATCTACCGCAGAAGCTGTAATCTTCTAGAGAATAATTTCACCAAACCGTTTTATTGCTTTTCGCCTAAAGAAAGTCTCAATTTAGTTGATACATACGTAGGGTATAAGGTACCGAACGATTACAAATTTAAGCTACCAATACTTATCTATTAAATAGCAGATCTAATTATATTTGTCACTACTTCAGTAAATTTTAATAATTTTACTTTACGTATACAGATTCAAGATTATATATATAAGCAGTTTTAGCTATATTATGCAGGCATTGTATGTAAATTTATCATCATACGTATCAATATTATCCTGAAACCAGTCCTATAATATTCAGATGGAGGTATTATTTTGTTGTTTATAATTATAATAATTATGTTATACAATAATTATTTTGTACATTTGAGCTATATACCTACACCAAAATAGCTGTACATGTTAGTAGTTAGTGACTGTATTAAATCTACACTAATTATATTGATATGACCCCACCACAGAGATTGCACCCAATAAATCACCTATATATAGTACAGATCGCAAAAACGTGTGAAATTAACGGCCCTCCAAATTGCGGTTTCAATACAACTACAGGAAGGAACCCGTCGTATCAAACAGTTGCTACCTGTTGGTGTATTTTGGTACTATACCTATCGATAGAAGTACATAAAGCTGCCATCACAGGGACAAATAATAGAAGTACCAGCCGCCTTCTTACAGTCTTCGGTAATTGAGCCGCTGTCAAAATCATGTAACGCAATCCGACAGTTCAATGGAGCTAGGGGATGTGGTGCAAAAGTAGTTGTGTCCCGTCCGAGTGTTCTTGTACCCATTTTGGGGCCAACTCAGATCATATTTCATTAGAAGTGTTGCCAAGATTTAGTCCTGACATGTAGGTAAAGATTGTCGGAGACTTCTGTCTAGACTATAAGAGAAACGCGCGATGATGTCAACATCGAATGACTCCGGCTTTGACGGCTGTAGATAAATCAATGCAGGCGCAACTGTCCGATTCGCTACACATTGTTCCTAAACGTTATTAAAACTACATTTTTGAGTAATTTTGTATCAATGAGGTAGATATATAAATATCCTTGTGATTTGATTTTCCGTGCACTTTAAAATAATAAAATATGAATGGACATTTTAAAAATTATAACAATGCTTTCAAAACACACAGATATACAATGCAAGGTATTTGTAAAAGTAGATTTCTTAAAATATCAACTAAATTGCTATCAAAATAGTTAAAATAAGTTTACACAAATTTCATACAAACAATATTATGGAACACATGTCACCTTTGTGTATTTTTATTCTTGTCAATGAAATTTATGATGTAATTGAAATTTAAGTACTAATTTTGATTGCCTTGATATCGGAATTCATTAAAATTCAATTCTTTTAATAGCTGCTTGCAGCTTATGTAAGTATGTATACTATATACCTTAGTAAAAAAATAATTTAAACGCATGTTTGCTTGTAATGTAACTCATAGTAATTCGGTAATATTTTAGAAAATAATTCTATGCTATTCATTTTCATCAACATTAAATAATTATTACATTTTTTTAAATTTTATTTACAATTGAATGATCATGAAGAAAATTAAAAATGTATATTATTCGTTTCATACTAGCAAATGAGAACACACCACACTATAGGAACACCCTGTCAATTACATACTTTTTATATCGATGTAAACATATATCTACTGATCATTTCTGCACTAAATTTACCGTTAATAATGTTTATATTTACAATACGTTGTTTCAAAAATAGCAAAATTACTAATATTGTTAATTTCACTTAGCGCTGTTAATACTCTTTAATTGACATTTATGGCTAATAAAACTCAAAACTATGTGTAACGCAATGAATAATTTAGCATTGCGTTCCATTTTGCAATAATGTTTGTTCTGAATGTAAACAAAGAATATATATAGCTATATATGTCCATATTAATGTATTCATTACTGATTGAATGAATCAAATAATAAAAATATACCTTCTATAATATCGTTTGCATCGTGGCTCATTTTCGTGTTCAATTTTTTTAGTCATCAGTTTCGTGTTATTTAAAATTTAGGATATGAATTTAACCGCAAAATCATTTAATTCAACGATAAGGTCATTTTAATACAACATGGTAATTAAATGCCTAATATGTTGTTTTAATTTTCTACTAAAAACAAGTCTGGATCTTATATCTGTGTTTAATACATCTTACAATGCTCCATTTTAAGGATGGAATAACGGAAACTTAATGCTTATTACACTCGACATTATAGGTTCTTATTTCTAATATTCTGCTTTCATGGTATTATTCATATTGTTCTTCACCTATAAAATAAAATCAACGATTTTCTCTTTGTAACAAAATAATTAAGTACCGTAAAGTACATGTAATCCTTTTTAAATACTAGGTTAAGATGATTGATCAATTTCATAAAGATTATAATTTAACTACATTTAAACAACTGTATTGTGTTAACTACATATTAAAATCGTTCTACATATAATGATGTTGTCATATTTTAATAATATTATAAATAAGGTTGTCTTTTTCGGTAAAATCTTTAATAAATTAAATAGTATCTATGTAGCTAAATATATTAATGATTATTACAATATTTTTCTGAAGAGTTTCACTTTATTTAAACACATTTAGATGTATTAATCAGACTTATCTAGACCTATGGCAATAGGTCGTTAGCTAGTAAAGCTAAGCGAACTATGTAGTAGGTAATATAGGATAGTT
>JAYRBW010062321.1:0-10007 GCA_036023295.1 Invenusta paracnida
ATAGGCGAATTTACGATATAGACGAATATCATATACGATATAGGCGAATTGTTTTGTATGTAACAGATAGGCGTTTTTGTGGTGCATTTACAAAAATATGATATAGGCAAATATACAATATATGCGAATACAATATAGGGGAATCCTACTGTATATATATTAAACTTAATATATTTTCCATATGGTCATTACACATGATAGAATAAATGTATGACCATATCGGAAATGAAATTATGTTAAAAAAGTTCTCATTAGTTTTGTATATGAATTTATCTAAAATAAACTGTGGAACATCTAGTGTAAATAGTTTTATTTTAATTTTAAATTATATACATTAATTGAATAAATCAGAGGTCAACATATAATATTTCTTTTAATATATCACTTTGAAGAAAGTATCTAACTTAATTAGATACAATTAGATAAATAATTTTGTACTAATTTTACTACATTCAAATTTATAAATTACTGTTATATATTTATATTTAACATACACATGTAGAATAATATTATTCTTTATACACAAAGAGGCTTAAATGTAAGGGTAGATTCTATTACCAAATATATTAATACATGAATAGCTAAGAACAAACAGTATAATTTTCTATGAAAGGGTTTATTGTCATTTATCCAGTTGACGAAATTGACTTTATATCTTCAATTCATATATTGTGTCTATTCTCAGATGATGAAATAAGGTTTATTTTTTTTTTTTTACAAAGCACCAATTTTAAGGTATTTAAATTGTTTTTTGTTTTTTAATAAAATATCACAAAATATAGGGATGATTAAAGAGATGTTGTTCACTTGGAAGATATGTTAATATTTCTAAATGCTTGGTTTTTTATTTGTCTACTCAAAAAATGACTTATATCAGTATTTTTAAAAATATATGCACTTGTTTTATTCATTTTAACCACATGCAAATTCTTAATTGTAAGAAATCCAAAATTATGTATATTGTCGAACTTATTAGTGCATCAATGCATTCAATAATCTGTTTTTTCTTTTTAATTGCATCAAAGAAATATAATGTTTGAGTGGACTTATATTCATATATTTTATTATTACTTTTTGGAAAAGAGTTATGCTTTATAAAGCTATTTGATTACTGAAATAAACATTTCAATATACATTAATATTTATTGGTTGAACATTTTCAAAGTGAATTTTGACAATATAATTTTTTTTTATAAAGTTTAACTTAATTGTAACTTTGACCTATAAAATCAAAAACTCCAAAAGCCATTATCTGCCAATAATACATTAAATTACCAGAGGGGTATCTTCTCAGTGGTGCTTAATACATTAAAGCTAGAAAAACTATTCGGACAAATCCAGTATGGAAAAATATACATAAAATTCCATGAAATTATTTTACATTAAAGATCATGGTTCATTGCAATCAAGGAAATGGAAAATTGTCAGGGAAGTCAGGGAAATTTTTTATTCTTATAAATTAAAAAAACATGGGTTAAAAATCCAGTGTCACTGAAATATAAAATCTTTGTCATATATAAAAAACCAATATGTTTATTATTTTAGTATAAATTTTTAAAAATTGGTTTAACATGAAATGTCAATGAAAATCATTTTTTTGTGTCAAAAACCGGTATATTGTAATAAGTCAATGGAGTTTAAAAGGTGCCAGTGATTATTTATTTCTCATTGAAACCAATGATTTAACCAGTTATATTCAATAAATACAACATACAGTTTTCAAAAATATTTCCCAGATAATTAGATTGACAGATTAACCTGTGAATTATAATTTTGAAAATTGTGTCTTATGAAAGTAGTTTCTCAAACAACATAATATATTATAAAATATATCTAGAGGCTCATTTATATGCATTCTAGGTAATAAAACCTAAAAAAATAGGCTACGTTTTATGTGTTGCCATGAAAGTGTAGCCATTCGAGCAGGATAATGTTTTTCTAGAAATTTTAGAACTGTCTGTTTGGATGCCTGTGTGTGGTAAAAACGTATCTATGTACCTATATTATCTGCAAGATTTACTGGGTAATGTTGATATTATTTAAATTATATAATTATTTGTGTACACAGCCTATTGCAACACAAAGTTTAATTATCTAAAAATAATTTTTTAATATTGATTAAAAAATGTGTTTTTGTATAGATTTTGCAAGGATAGCGAAAACTATACGTAGATATCATAGTCAGGGAAATTAATTTCAATCATCTGCTATGAACCATGATAATATTAATGCAAGTTTTGTTATTTTATAAAGTTATACATAGTTTGGTGTTTCCATATTTTGAATATTTATAGTAAAAAATGTTCTTAATTCTTCTCTTTTCAGGAGTAAGCTGTGACGCCTGTATGAAAAATAGCTTTCGATTACGTCGTTATAAATGTTTAATATGTTATGACTACGACTTATGTGGTTCCTGTTTTGACAATAATCGAGAGACTAACAATCACAATGTTAATCATCCTATGCAGTGCCTTTTAACTAAGGCCGATTACGATACTTTTTATTCTGGTGAAGTAAGTTTCGACTTATTTAGTCTTATTTTTTTGTCATTTATATTCAGTAATGTTTTTTAACATATAATAATTGCTAAGGCTATATTTTTATTTATGTCAAAAACATAAAAATATTTCACTTTGTTAAAATTAATTATTTTATGTAAAATTAAACGTATCAAAACTGGTTGTGAAACTCATAAAAATATACAAGGTAAAAACAATGATCATTTATAATTATGAGATAAGAAGTTGCGTAATTCATCTAGTTTTGAGGTGTAGTAACATATATAGCAAGCAAAGCAGTTTTGAAGCGTTCATTTGTTTTTATTTTATTTATCACCTTAACGTTTAATTCTATTTGTGAAATTCTGTTGAAATAAAAGTGTAATCATTCCTGCTTAGAACCATGTCGAAAATAGACTAAAATCTATATTCGTATTTTATATTCATTCGTTTTTAGCAGATTGAAATTATTAAAAGTGAAATTGTTCTAAAAAGATCATTGTATGTTAAATTTTAAGTAGGTAATATTTTAATAGCAATTAGTATTATTTATATATTTTATAACATTTTTATGGAATGTAATTTCTCCACTAAACTTTGTGTGAAATATACAGGACTCGAAATGTTCTCTTTAAAATTATATTCCTGTATATTGATATGGTTCTGGTTCTGGTGTAATATCTTACGCCTAGGTTTTGAAATAAATATGATTTTATTTAGTTTTCTGATTAAATGTTATGAGTCCTAAATTAGTATAATAATAATGAAGGAACTACAGCAATGAGATATAGGTTTAGATAGATGTCTGCAATTTTTCAAGTGAAGAGTAGAAATGTCACTTGTCAGTGTGTTGTTGATGCACCAGTAGTGAGCTATACCCCTTCAGAACTGATCGCTAAGTGGGTAGGCCAGAACCAAAATAAAAGGAGATCGAGGTGCATTTGAGGACACATTTCGATCGTCTCAATGTGTCCGAGCATCATGAGGTGGCGCTGATGAAGAGTGGCAGAAAGAGGTTTGAAGCCTGTATATAGGTTAGCATTAGATCAGATGTTTAAATAGCCATCAGTGACAGTCGACTCAAAAGAGAGAATAGACAGGGTAAATAAAAAGAAAGTAAAAATATAACACCATGAATAACAGAACAGAGATAGACCAAAGGAAGGAAAGATTGACTATTTATAGATAGAAGAGAATAAGACATACTAGAGTAAATGAAAACCTAAGAATGAGAAGAAGGTTATAATAGTGCACAAATAGCACAGGCCTAGAAAATAAGATGTTGAAAAGTTATGTCTGCTGTTGTTATATGTTAAACAAAGCCATAGTCCAGGACATAAATCCAAATCAGACAAAAAGAAAAAATGACTACAGAGAGATAATAGTAGATTAATAAAAGTGCGAACTTAGCACCATCAGTGGTGACCACGAATCGAAGGAAAACTGTATCTAGAGCTACGCATCTCAAAAGGAGATAGGCGTTCTCGTTTGAGAGAGTATAACGAAGGACGTAGTCTAGCATCGTAATAAAAATGAAGGGGGGTCAAAGTTTTGCCCTGTGATTTTGGACCTAGGCGGACGTGTCATGGTAGAGGTCCATAATTGAAGAGATTAGTACTTGTGGCAATCCATAGAAGCATAAGATGAAAGATCTTGAGACTGAGTCAAATGCTTTCTAGAAGTCCACAACACAATAGCGACGGAACACTTTCGAGCACGGCAAGATTCGATAATTGAGCGGAGACGGACAATCTGTTGTGGGGAAGATCTACCAGGGCGGAAATGCTTCCTACCACTCTGATTAATGTGACAGGAGAAGAGTGATAACTGGGAGTAGGCGATTCAGAATGACTTGGTTGTAGAGCTTGGCAAGAGTACCTACACATAAGAGAAATGCCACGCTGATTATTGTGGGATGTGAAGTTTCCCTTCAGAATAGAGATGATTGAGGCTATTCTACAAATTTCGTGTACTAATGTCACTACTGAGAATTAGTATATAATATGTATCCATAAATGTTTTAATACGTGTAGCATACTATATTTAGGGATTTTAATACAAGTACATACTGATATTATCTACTTTTTTTAATGTTTTATAAATATTACTAAACTATGTTTTGTGTACTACTGATATTTTAATAAGCAGTATATTTTTATTTATATTATTTATTTCAGAATTACTCTTCGTTTAGTGCCTACAGTTTTACTTGTCCACTATGTGGGCGTCTTGGCCTGAGCGAATCTGGTTTTATAGAGCACGTTTCCTCAGAACATGAGGACGGAGAACTTGAAGTGATATGTCCTATATGTGCTAGTCAACAGGATGGCCAACCAAACAGACAAACATATGATCTTGCTCGACACTTAAACTTTGATCATAGACGAGCCTCTTCAGATTCTCGGGGACAAAGTGAAGATTCAGGTGAGTAGTTTTTACTCTTTTCTAATATATTCTTGGAAATATTCACAACATTTATTGTAATTAGTTGTTTTCTTAGGTGCAAAATTATATTATTAATGACGTTGTGGTATAATTAATTAGCATAATAATTAAATCTGCATGTAATATTGGTTTGTAGTATTGTTTTTAACGCTATTTTTAGTCAGGTTGACATACGTGTTATATTATGTTAACTCTTCTGTTTTTATTTATTAATCATTTATTCTATATATACGTGTTTATAAATTATACATAATTTGTGAAATTCACGATTGGCTATATTTAATCCATTAATTTCTTCCGTTTTCTTTTAAATAAGATGAATTTATGTTTGTACCAAAAGTGTATCATTAAAATAGTCTGCTATATACTCGTATGTATAGGTTTTTTCTTTATGCAGAGTCGTATGTGTCCCCAAAATTAAAAGTGGTAATTTCATACCTGTACACCACTTTTTTACCTATTGCTTTTAATTGTCTTTAGCGATTTTTAATCCAACCTTGCATGCTGTTTTCGCATTCCTATACTTAGCTATAATTTAATCTTAATAATGCTTCCTTTAAAACTTAATTTTGTTTTGATGCAGTTTTACTATGCAGTAGTGGCTAGTATTTCAAAGTCATTTGTGTTTGTAATACTCCTGCTATCCCTCTCTTCCGTAATACACGATTGCACTAACCAAGTCACCACTCCGCTCCCTTCCACCCTTTTTTGCGGCCCTCCTTGTGTGGCTCTAGCCTCGAGTTCGCTGTTTCATCCCGCGATGCTATTTTCTCGCATTGTGGCAGGTGGTGGCGGTGGCAACAGTTCTAATAGCGCCGGAACCTCGAGTCACCTACGGAACCTACGTCGTGTAGGCCGACCTACCACGGCCTCCTCAGCTGGTGCCGGTGGGGGTGTCTCCTCGTCCTCGTCCGGGCCAGGATCTGGACCCTCTAGTACCTCAACTGTCGGTGGCTCGACCCAGATCTCTGCCGCTGCCAACCCTTCCAGAAGTAGCCGTAGAAATGTCTCCTCTTTTGCCGCGGCTCTAGCCGGCGCGGGAAATAGCTCCAATGCCGCTGTAAGTTTAGCTATGTACCAGCTATCGGCAGGAGCCATTTTAAATGCTAAAAAATAATTAATAATAAATAAATTTATAAATTTATATATTTATAGAGCGCATTAAATCCAAAGATGTCAAATGCGCTAAGAAAGTAATGTTCACATTATGCTAGATTTAGCTTATAGAACTAAATCAGTGTTTTAAAACGCAGTGCGTTTTTTGTTCAAAAGCTGCGTTTTGCGTTTTTTTATATATTGTTTCTAAAACAGTAAACATATTTTTTTGTATGTCTATTTTAATAGTTTTGCTATATTATTACTTGTCAGATACATACATAAAATCATAATAAACTTAAATACACTTATTATAATATGTGCATAGATAGTTATTCTGTGGTTGTGATCATCTACCAGCAATCACACGTCCACATACCTATTAACAATATTCGATATAACATATATTGGCCAATGAGGTGATAGCGTGGTCTGTGGTACTACCCACATTTTCTCTTCACCACTCTATCTGTAGTTCGTGAATCTACCTACCTACATATTGTTGGCATCGAATACAATAAGACTGTACGTAATCGATAATCCTATTGTATTCAATGTAGATCGGTAGATTCACGAACTACAGATAGAGCCAGGGTTCCCACAAGCCTTAAAAACCGGGAAAAATCATGGAAAATTGAATAGTGAATTCCCGACCTGGAAAATGTCACTTGTATTACAGATCAGGGAAAATTCCGAAAATTTTGACTTAGTGCCGTATTATTTACTCCCACCCCGTTTTTTGCTTGTAATAAAAATTTATACAGATAATCTCTTAATATAATATTTATAGTACATATAGGGTTAATTGTCCTTATTATATATATATATGTATTTATAAAATAAAATAACAGATGAAGCACAAGTTGCTGTAAAATAAGTATATTTTTACACACATTTTCGGAAGAGAAACTTCCCTTATTGAGTGCGATAAAATATGATTAAAAACAGAGAGACAGGCTATTAAATGGTTGAATATGACATGGTGATGTAATAGAATTAAATGATGAAGTGTATACAACATGTTAAAAGGAAGAAGCGTATAATTATAGTATGAATTAAACAGAATGTATACAGAGAAGACTATTTAATTAAACAAGAAAAGGTTACGTAAGAGGATTAAAAGTGTACACAACTGATTAAAATAAAGAAGTCTACTAATATAGGGCATGTAAACAGTCTATAATATAGTAAAGTATAATATATACTAGGGAGAGCACATATGATTGTTAGGAAAAAAAGAGATTAATAGATAAGGTGCATAAGTTCGTCTTTTTCAAGTTTACTATTTATAGCTGGTTTGATTTTGGAGATCCAAATTGCTTCTTTGAGGCACAGATTTATAGTGTTCTTGTCTCTTACAAGGATAGACGGAGTGTAAGGTGACTTGCATACTTGAGTGTGTTTGAAAATAGAGCTAAACGAATTCTGAGTGTTTCTTGTATCGTTGATGCAGTTTTCTGATTGTGCTGCCGATGTATTGAAGATCGCATTTAGTGTACTTTAGTGAGTAAACGAAGTTAGATTTAGATTCTAGTTCGCTGTTTAACTTACAATTAGTCAGTTCACAATTTCTCTTAGTATCCGCTTTTCTTAGTACGTCGCGTAAGGTTTTGAATTGTCTGTAGACACACACGGTAGATCGTGGGTTTTGAAAATCTTCTTTATTTTAGAGTCGATCGAGTCAAAGAGGAATGGAAAATTAAAGTAGGCATGTTCTATTTCTGAATTTTGTTTTCCTTTTGTTCCAAGGTGTTTTTTTTTTAATTTTTTCTGGATTTCACTTTCACGGTAGTTGTTAGGCGTAGGAGATCTTTGAACGTTTCAGTTTGTGAGATTTTGACTGAATTATTTGAGCATCTATCTATTCTTCTTGCTAGTTCGTTTGTTGCGATGTTTCGTTTCGATGTGGAAGATAGGGCTGAGTCAGCATGAGGAAAGCTTATGCTTCACAGCAGCTTGTGCTTCATCTGTTATTTTATTTTATTCACTATAAAATGTTGTTACTGGAAACTTACATCTATTTAAGTTTGCAATATATAACAGGAAATCATAGAAACATTCATGATAAGCTATTTTGGCTAGAGACATTTATAAAATATAACAAACTGATTTGTCTACATTTGTGTATAATTAATTTAATGTTGAATAATGGTTCTACTTCATAACTATTTTGAGAAAAATAGTTACTTTTAAAATTGCTTTTCTCTAAAAATATGCTTAAACAAGGAACTCCAATTTCAAAACTTTAAGCATTTAAAATCTCAGCTATATACCTAATTATGGAAATAGATTCTTTAAACTCAAAAGTGAACCGCCCCGACTGTAGCACTGGTATCGATATATTACTCATTTGATAACTTTGAGCATTTAAAGTCGTTAATCGTATCTTTTTATATATATTTATTTTGAAAATTCAAAAAATTGTATTGCCTCAAAATTGGAGAGATGATTTCCTGCTATATATTACAAGCTTTAGCTTATGTAATGCTTATAAATAATCTAAAACTGACATTTGGTTTATATCTACTTACATTTATAGTACATACATGTTGCCTTTCGACAAAACTAACATAGTTATTACACATATAGTTATTATTACATATTTATTACACAGTTCATTAAGAAAGAAATTATATATTTTATACATGAATTTAACTACTTGGATTTATTAGAAACTTTTGACGTTGCAAAAATGTATTGAATAATATTTTATCTCTTGTAAATAATGAATTTTACAATATTTTTATGCCAGTTGTATCATTTATATTATTTGTAATTAGAATAGAAAATATATTTTACAAACTTTTTTTGATCATTTTTATACATGCTTTATATATATATTTATAGATTTCAAGTAGTGGGATAAATAAAATTATTTTTCGGTAAGCCACTGAGCACATAAAAGTGTGTTCCACGGCTGTAGCGTGCAGAACACACTTTGATTATACATAATAATAATAATAATAATAATAATAATAATAATAATAATAATAAATGTATATTTGGAGAATTCAAATGTACAAATGGGAATCGTGCACATTGGACAAAAGGCAGTAGAAAGCTAGGTAAAAAACGAAAAACATATGGTGTTAGTTTAGATGCCGATAATAATGTAATAGAAGTGGAATTACATAATAAAGAATAAGCAATAAGCAATAATGTAAAAATGCTAATAAACTAAAAATGATAGCGCGACTTAGGGGGATTTAGGATTTGTATTGTTCGGGAAGTGGGGGTATTGTTATACCGAGCGGTACAGCTGGGAATGAAGGAGGTCTGAAATCGTTGAGTTTTTACGGGGGGTTGAGTGGGTCGTCCGGAGCGTGCGGATAACGGGGGAAGATACACCTAAATATGTTTTATTACACACTTTTAAGTTTTGTACTACACACTTTAATGTGTTGAACTACACGATTAAGTACGTACTATAAAAGCGTGTCATCAAAGTGTGTTCTGTACGCTACAATCGTGGAACAAATTTTTTTAAATGTTTTTGAACACACATTTTTTCTCAGTGTATGTATATTGGGTCGAGTTTTTCCAACTGTGAGTTTCAACCTTGGTCGAGGAAAAACTAGTCTTCGACTATGTTTCGATCTACTGGCATGTTCCAAAATCCTCTACCATATCCACAATGTTTTAATTGTCTGTCATTTTGTCACAGGGCGCAGCTGGTTGTAGCGGTCGAGTTAAACGAAATGTTAAACAATGTTTTTTGTAAAAGAACAGGGCATTTTCCTCGAGACTAACTATCCCTAATTAATAGAAGGGGGATCAATTTAGCCCTGCGCCTAAAAATTCATTCAATAAAGATATACTTATAACTCGTTTTTTTATTAATTATTTTGTTATAGTGCAAGAGTATAGTATACTGTAAATATATATAGTAGTAGGGAAGGTAGATGTCGAGAACAAAGACCCCCCCCCCTCTGCCCACGCACCTACGCATTTCGAGAACAAAGACCACCC